>JAJONI010000302.1:0-28436 GCA_022190145.1 Pezicula rhizophila
AAAGACTTCGGGTTTTCTAACCTGATTTGGTAGTTACAGAAATATGTATAAATATTATTATTATCACAACCAGATTCTCAATCTCCAGTGCTATAATTCCTTACTCATTTAATTCTGCAAAATATCTAGAATACCTATAACTTTCTTCTTCTCTTAATACTTCAACCTCTATCCTCAACCGCAAAGTCTCACTCATCCCTCAACTCTTCAGTCCGTACATACCTCACTAATACCTCCCTCTTTCTAGATCCTATTATTCCCCTCCTCTAGAGCCGTACATTCTTCTGCAACAATTGATTCCTAGTCCAGTATCCTCTCTCTTCTAAACTACACATTCCTAACGAATCCCCACTTCCACTTTTCGCTTCAGAAAGCGAAATCCGCACTCCATCTCGTTCGTTTTTAATATCTAGATCTCTTTATCTTTCCTTCCACCCACTACTTTCTTTCATCCCTCTCGTCACACCCAACACCAACATTTCAAAATCTAAATCTCAAGTTAGTGAGTGAGTGTGAGAGTGACATCGTTTAGCTCCTCCCTCATCTCTGCCACCAACCTCACCTCATCTCGTAATTCCGTGGATTTTCTTCTCTGCTGAAATCTTCATTTTTTTTTTTTTGCTCGCGATGAGTATGAGATAGAATGGCCATTTTATTTCTCTTTGTGTCGTGTACTCCCGTTCCGATCATCTGGTGGAAATAGGAGGTTGGTTTTTTGTATCAGGTATGCTGGATATACTAGATGTGGAAGATGAAGTGCGTGATCTGCGGGTGTTATCGATGAGAGGTACTTACTCTATTATAAATAAGATCTCGGAACTGTTGGTCATTATTTGCAAAGGAGTTGGTTGCATGACTGCTAGATCTCTGTTGGTTATGATCAAAAGTTCTTTTGTAGATGCGCTGGTTATGGCTTGTTCTATGTCTTTGAAGAGTCTTAATCTGTTTGCTTTGATTTGCTGAGTTGGAGTTTGGGAGTGTTGTAGTTGGAATATTCTTCGTCTGGTTATTTTGATGATGATCTTCTTTGAAGGTGGATAGGTTATTTTTTTCTGGTGAATGGTTATCCGGAGTCATGATTACCATATATGCTGCTTACTTCCGGATTTGGGAAATGCCTTCTTGAGTGTGCTGAAGAAATATGTATGCTAGGATGGAGTACTTGTATCCTAGCTAGTGGTAGGTTTGATACTGGTGGTTGCGTCACTCTTCCGGTCGAGCATTTAGGTAAGATTACGCCTTTATATATTGTGAAGTTATTTCGTTTCCTCCATTGTGAAGTGAATCCCACGGTTTCGTTTGCGACGTTCAATAATGCTTCGCTTGCAACAATATCGGATTCAATTCTAGAGGCTTCTATCTTTTTGTATGTCGTTACGCATGGTCGATTTGAGTTCTCGTGCTATGAACAACGAGCTAACAGCTAGATGTTTTCCAACCCAAAGTTTGCAATATAGCCTTATGCAGGATACTTCGAAGCGATCTAGTTTCTATGCCCTCTTCGTCTTTGATACTTTGTTCTGTCTTCCCAGCCACATTACCGAACCCAGTATAAAAATCTATGTCTCAATTCTTTTACATTGACATTAGGTCAAATGAAGTCAAATGAAGTCAAATAAAAATCACATGAAAAAAGAATCGTATCAAAACATGCATTTTTTTTTGTTCAAACGCCTAAACACCCCTCTCTATCAATATCAATATTTCAACATTTCAGCATTTCAACATTTCAACATCAATATCAATCTTTCCACCCAACTGCTTATCCACAAACCACTCATCCTTACAAATTGCAGTAGTCATCTCTCTACTTCAACTTAGCAGTAAGCTCCTTACCAAACATATCGTTTACCATTTCACCGCCACGAACAGCAAGGATGGAAAGGAGTGTATCACTCAACTATCATTAACAAATCATCAGTAACAAGTTCACTCTGATCAACACCCCCAAAAAAGGGCAAAGAAAAAGGCGAGGAGGAAAAAACTTACACCATGAGTCCCCTCATTACAACCCTGCAGCCAAATCCCAGCTGCCTCATCAACCTTCTCACTGTCATAAAGAACCCTATAATCCCTGCCCACGGGAATCTTTCCTCCCTCCTTAAGCTCCTCGCCGCCCTGAGGCAACAAACCCTTAACATTAGCCAACATATCAAGATGAGCATTTCTCAAGTACCCCGTAGCAGTAAAAACATAATCCACCTTCAATTCCTCCTCCTCGCTACCATTCACAACATCGAAATCAGCACCAGAACATGCCGTTCTAGCTAACTTCAAAGTAATCTCGGAGGAATCTGGGTCTTGGGTTGCTGAGGTTACGAATCGGTGGTTGACGATCTGGCAACGCCAAGATTTTGGGTCGGGATTTCGGAGTCGTTGGCTGTAGAGGGCATCGTAGAGTTTTTCGAGCAGTGTGAGCCGTACTACGCCGTAGTTGGTTGCGCGGTCTAGAGCTAGGGCGGCGGCGCGGGTGTCTGGGGCTTGGGCGTAGATTCCATCGACGCGCTCCGGGTCGAAGATTTCGTTTACGCTTTGTTCGTATGTTAGCTTGATATTCTTTCATTTTTTTGTTTCTCTTGTAAATTCTCCACCCGATAGGGGGGATTTGAGAATTTCAATAAGAACCTCTGAAGGGGAGAGAAAGACTTACAAAGGACTGTCATCACTCTGTCTCAAACTAGCACCCTTGATAACCAACTTAACCTCCGAATCTGGAAACAGATTCCAAAGATCATTAAAGATCTCAGCACCACTCTGACCATTTCCAATAACCGCAAATCTCAATTTTCTGCCCTTTTGCTGCTCTCGAATCTGGCCAATGCGGGTCTGGTATTGAGAAGAATGAGCGACATGCTTCAAACCCTGCAGAACGGGAGGAATGATTGGCTTTCCTCCTACGGCGATCACTACGTGTCTCGCTTTGCGTGTCACGGTTTCACCAGTTGCCACATTTCGAGAGGTGACGGAGAAGGAAGTGACTTTTCCGGATTCTGAAAGAGAGGCTGTGTCGACACTTGCTACTTCTTGACCGTACTCGACACAGTTGGAGAAATGACTTGCGCACCATGATAGATAGTCTTCGTATTCGGCACGGCTTGGGAGGAAAGTGCCCAGGTTGATGAAATGGCTTAGACGACCGTTCTGATGGACGTAGTTGATGAAGGTGAAAGGAGACATTGGATCCCGTGGCGTAGCTAAATCTTTGAGGAAAGAGATTTGCATCTTTGCTCCCGGAAGCTGCATGCCTGCGTGCCAGGCAAATTCTGGCTGCTTCTCCAGGAAAAGGACATTTGGGACACGAGCGGTTGGTGCCTTTCGGCATGCATCGTGCAGTGCAATTCCAATTGCCAAGGAAGCTGGTCCGAATCCGACGCAGATGAGATCCAAAGGTTCGTCGGGAGAGGCCCGGGGGAATTTGGTGTTTTTTGATTTATATCCTTTGGTTGAGGAGTAGACATTTGATGTAGAAGGGGCAATTCCATTGGATTCATCGATTGATGATGCCCTTGAAGGAGTGATGGCTGAGGGGGCCATTTTGGTGCTTCGCTTGTTCAAAGGGGGGGGAGGGAGGAAGTAACGTGATCAAAAATTGACTGATAACCGTACAAGTAAATCTGATTACTCCAAGATAAGATGATAAAAGCGCTTTGAAAGTTTAACTCGACTTGGTAACGAGTTATTCGGATTGGGAGGTCCCTTTTGTGGTACAGAATGAACAGCGCAGACTGCTTGATTGCTGGAAAGCCACTTGGGGGTTGATGAGTAAAACGATATCTCCTATTGGTACAATCCAATTGCGGCGCCAAATGAGGCAAATGCAGATGACCTTCAAGGTGTGATGCAGAAAGTCCAACTACTTGAGACACGCTTTCAACTTGCTTTTGGTACTGCTAATAAACGCAAGTGATAATTTAGATTCCAGGCGTCGATCGGAGCCTGACAAGAAGAGTATTCCGGCGTGGTTGGTATATATTCTTTTTTTTTTGTTGAACTAGATGGATTTGTATGTCTTCGGCGTCATATAATTGGGTGAATATTGGGAAGAGTTGTAGATGGAGATGAAAAGGCTTGGGTGGGGGAGGAGGGAGTTTCGTCGTGTAGTGTAGTGTAATGTCAGACCTGGGAAAGATGCAAGGATACAAGCATACAAAGACTGCTGTCCTGGCAAGACAGGAAAGGAAATATTGATGAGGCTGTGATATAGTGTATATTCTTTTTCTGGGAGTAGGTCAGGATGAGAAAAAAAAAAGTAAAGATCATTTCATATCGGGCGTTCGTACCATCGGGACCTGCAGATATCAGGTGCTTCCGTTAATCCTCCAAGTCCTCCATAATTTATTGTTACAAGGGTTCGGGTTTGACGGTGTATTCGTAGCGTGCTGATGCTGATGATTATTATTATTATTATGGCGCTGATGCCTTTTCCCTCTTACCTTAAGAAGTTATGGTTCGCTACGGTACATGACGCACGCGCGGTCTAGGTACAGTAAGTCGCATCCTTACCTTACCATAGCTCCCTCCAAAGTCAATTGGCACCGGCAGCAGCAGAGCTTCCATCGCTCGTGCAAGCACCTGGAGCTAGTTCTAGCTCGATTAGGAATAATAGCATCGAGTAGTATAGGGTAGTCATAGTGGAGAGAAAGGGGGAGAGAGCCCCGTGTGTGTGTGTGTGTGTGTGTGTGTGTGTGCCAATCAATTATCCACCAAAAGTTAAAAATGTTGTCGGACTGCGACGGACGACCGAAGAACGAGTTTTACGACAATGATCGGTAGCGACCAAAACACACATACATCATGGGCTCATTCGTATTGGATGGAGCTCTCCCGTCCAATACCTAGTAAGTCATGATGCACCACCAGAATCATACCAGTAATAGCATACGAGAGAGAAATAATCAAGGTCCGTAGTCGAAAAGTACTGTACTGTACTGTATTGTACAGGTTTAGTTATTAGATAACCCGCATGTAGCGCTGGAAAGTGTGCAGGACAGGGCACGCTACAGGGGGTGGCGTGGTGGACAGGGTTACTGACTGAGTGACGGTGATGGCAGGGAAGAAAGAGAGAATTATGACGCCGTTGGGCCGAATAACAATAAGGGGGGTGCTGTGGTGTAGAGAGACAGTAGTGCGAACAGTAGTAAGGCAGCATGTCATCTAATGACATGTGGAGAGAGAGCCCATGAAATAGCCGAATTAGCCTGGCTTATCAGATCCGCCCATTTTCTCCGCTCCGATGCTAAAACAGCCCCTCCAACCGCCCTCAAAGCCGACATCGGTACCAGGGAACAGGCCAGGAGCAGCCGTTCCATGCCCAGGTTTGTCACCCGTTATCTGATTCAGAGATAATCTCCTTGCCGACGTACCATTCTCTTGGTGGCCCAAAATTAAGGCTTGGACCGCCACGAGCAAGTGAAAAAAAATGAAAAAAAAGTCAAAAAGGATCTTCCCATGCTACAGTAGTAATGTGCCGAAGATCTTTGGACCCTGCTGCAGGAGTACTCCGTACCGAAAATCCTGGCTTTGATCTGATAAAAAGTCTTCTTTCTTGTGCACCAGTTGGCATATGCAGTAACAAGTAACCCTGCGAGGTAAGTAAGGACGGAAACCAGATCCACTCCCCATCCATCCACTAATGACTGCAAGCAACGGGCCATTTGTCTGAAAAGGGCGACCTACCACCGAAACATCATCAACGAGGAATAATAATGACTCGTCGTGCAAGGGCACCAAGGAGCCTCCCTTGTAGCTTACTTTTTCCGGTAGCTACCGTTCTCCGTTTTAATCTAATTCTTCCCGACTACTGTAGTGGTACAGGGCAGTACAGTACTGTACTGTCCTGATGAGATTATCTCTTCATCTGATAACTGAGAGACTCCACTCTTGAACTCCCCTCCCCTCCCCCTTTCCCCTTCCCACCTTCCCCACCAAGCCACCACGATTATTCACAATTATCCACCATGACACACACCTTCCTTCCAAAGTCTCGGCTTTCCATTCCTACAACAACAACAATAATAATAATAATACCTCATCAATTTCGACATATGCACAAAGGGACTGACACTACCGACCAGTCCCGTCTCCTTCCTCAAACAAGTGAAACAGAACTCTCCGGACGCCTCGCTAAGGTACTCATATATATTATTATACATCGCACAATATAAAAAAAAAATACATCCCACTCCACAGTTCCCCATCGGGGCCTGTAAGGGGAATTCGTACGGTAAGGTCACGCATAATTATGCATGGGAAATAAATGGCTCTAGAAAGCCCCAAGGAAAAACAACGGGAGAGAAACGTGGTCTCATCTGCCGCCGCACCTCGTCGGCGTGTGGAAACTTCTCTTGCCATTCTTGGCATGTATCTAACCTTGGTAGGATGTAATCATTCGCATTATCGTACTCCGTATGGGGATGTCGTGATGGTGGTGAGTGAGTGAGTGAGTGAGTGAGTGTTGATGCAATGTGACAGCCTCGGTTCTCCTTCGTCCCGGACTCTGTGCCGTCTAAGAATGTGCTCGCCTGGCATGAGTTCGGGGTTGACGCCTGTGAGACGGGAGGCTGGGAGGTTCCATTGAGGACTTCACATCATCATCTGACAGCTGTTGAAATGAAGATTGCTGAATGATAATCGATCATCGATCATCGATCATCCAACCGAGAAGTCCTTGTCTGCTGCTTCCTTTTTTGCCTTAACAATTCATATGCTTCCCTGTGTAAACCGCTGTTTTCTTTTTTTTTCCCCCTTTCATTTTCTTTTCCGACCCACAGTCCCAGGTAATCAGATGTTAATTATGTTGGTACAGTAAAAGTGAATAGGTAATTCATGCGCAATTAAAATTATACTCCTGGTTTCAACCAAAGTCACAACTCCATGAAATGCTCATGATAACCAACTTTTCCAACCTAGTGCAGTCCTGGTGATATTCACCTCAGCCCTTGAGCGCGAACCATCTGCTCGTAGATCCCCCCACTTCTTGCTAGAACATCATGTTTGCCCTCTTCCACAATCTTGCCTTTGTCAAAGACCAAGATGCGGTCTGCGTTCTGAACGCTGGTGAGTCTGTGTGCAATCATGATTGTAGTTCTCTTCCGTGACACAGCTGAGATGGCTGCTTGTATCTGAGCCTCGGAATGTGAATCGAGGGCAGAAGTTGCTTCATCCAAGAGCTATGATGTTTGGTTAGCCTTGTTGCCAAAGACCAGTACGGAGAATGACTTACTAGAATCTCCGGGTTTCGAATATAAGCTCTTGCAATTGCCACACGTTGCTTCTGGCCCCCGGACAACTGCGACCCATTATTACCGCATTGTCTAATGGAAGTTAGCAACCACTTCAACTTAATAATATTCCTGATACTTACGTTTCGTATCCATCTGGTAACCCACTGACGAAGTCGTGAATTCCAACAGCTTTGCAAGCCTCAATGACTTCTTCTCTAGTAGCTTTGTGCCCTGGTCTTGCTCCAAGTCCAACGTTAAAAGCTACGCTACCAGCAAACAAATCCGGATCTTGCGCAACGAGACTTATCCTGGCTCTGTGTTTTGATACAGGGACATTTTTGATATCGTTGCCATCTAAGAGAATTGTTCCAGAGGTTGGGTCGT
This sequence comes from Pezicula rhizophila, assembly GCA_022190145.1. NCBI lineage: Eukaryota > Fungi > Ascomycota > Leotiomycetes > Helotiales > Dermateaceae > Pezicula > Pezicula rhizophila. Next base: position 7,608 of record JAJONI010000302.1, read on the forward strand.
AAAAGCGTTCAATGAGTGAAATTGTTGATGTTTTTCCAGCTCCAGATCTACCTACAAACGCAACAGTCTCGCCAGCCTTAATCTTCAAGTTGAGATTTGTAAAGACAGGCGCGTTCGGGCGCGTAGCGTATGTAAGACTAACGTTCCTAAATTCAAGGTTTCCGACCAGCGAGGTATCGTCGGTTGTACCTTGGTAGCTAGATGTGGAACTCTCACTCATCTCGACCGACTCTTTCATACTAGCATCATCTGTGTCGATTGTAGGCTTCTCATCATGGAGTGCAAAGACTCTAGAAGCTGCACCTCTCGCTCGTCCAATCTCGGGAGCTACGCTGAATATCTGCCCAGCTGCTTGGGCTGAGTACAAAATAGCAGGGAGGACAATGAAAAACTGGAGACTGGTATATTCTCCAGAACGGACTTGTTTTGATCCCCACCAATAAGCTAAAGCGTAAACGAAGTATCTGAAAAATGTAAGCAAGTTGATTTGCTAAGTATGGATCAATACATACGTTATGGCTAATGCAAACGCCAATATCATGTTACCTAGAGCTGTATCCTTGAACGTTTGCTGACGATACTTGTCGATAGCTAGATGGAATCGGTGTGCTGTTCGCTTCTCTATTCCGAGTGCAGCAATGGTACGAATAGCACTGCACGCTTCACTTGCAAGGGAAGCAGATTCAGTATAAGCCTTCTGGTTTCTATAGATAATTTGTTAGTTAATTGCATGATTTGATGTGCATCACAGAAGGTATACTTTTCTTCTAGTTTCGCGAGGACCCGAAGGCGGAAGAATCCAGAAAGAATAACGACTGGCGATGTTGCAAATAAAACAATAGCAATTTTCCATGCAACAATGTGAGCCAAGATAGCACCACCTGCAACAGCGACAACTGCAGTCACAATCGTCCCGAGAATAACTCCCGATAACCCACTGAGATTTCCAGAGTCCATACTGATTACAGAAATCAGAGCAGATGTCGACCTCCCAGGCTGAAGGAACCATTCTACATCCTGACGAAGGATTGTGCGCAATGACAAGTCTCTAGTTTGCATGATGAGATGCTCCGATACAAGGCCAAAGCAAGATCCAGACATTGAATAGCCAACAAAGGCGACCAATGAAAGCACGAAAAACATTAAACAATAAAAGTTGACCTGACCAGAAGTAGTGACAGCACCATCAATAGAGTTAAGAAGGTCAACCAGATGTCCGAAAACTATTGATTCACCAATAATGATCCCGCCGGTGATAAGCGACCCCAATAATGCCAAAAACGTGAAGAAGATCCTTGAACGACATAAACTGAGGCATCTTCGAATGAGTGTGAATATGCCAAAGGATGCGGCCTCTTTTGTCACAATATTTGGTATGTCGGAAACCGTCGCTAAATCCGGCTGGTCCATGGGGTCGTCGGCCTTGATGGTATTTACTTCGGGTTCTTCGGAATGGCTCGAATCATCCGAACTAAGTCGCTGAGCCTCGATCAATTTTCGATAGGCACCTTCATCTATCTTCATTAGAGTATCATGGTTTCCTTGCTCCAGAACACGGCCCATACCCATCACAATAATAGTATCTGCGTCCCTGACCGACGCGAGCCGATGTGCAATCATAACTGTTGTCCTGTTGCCTGACGACCTTGATTTTCCAAGCGAACTGAGGATTGTCGCCTCGCTAATTGTGTCAAGTGCAGAGGTTGCTTCGTCAAGAACAAGGAGCGATGGATCTCCTACAAGGGCACGTGCCACGCAAAGTCTTTGCTTCTGTCCACCAGATAGTTTCGTACCTGAAGGTTCTCCAAGCCATGTATCCAAACCAGAAGGCAGAGCTTCAATAAATGACCATGCATCGGCTGCTTTTGCTGCTTCAATGCACCTTTCTCTCATCTCAGCATCAGAGCCATGTTCTCCTTTGAATCCGTCCAGAATGTTTGTATATATTGTGCCGGAGAAGACGGCAGGATCCTGGTCGACTAAAGCGATCTGCTTTCGGAGACTGGCAAGATTGTATTCTGGAATTGAATGCCCATCAACTTTAACGCAACCTTGAGTCGGATCATAAAGTCGGAGTAGCAAAGCTGCGATTGTAGATTTCCCACTTCCTGAAGCTCCGACAATACCCACCGTGGTTCCAGTCTTGAGAGTCAGATGAATGTTATTGAGAACCTGTTCCTGAGGCCGCGCTGGGTACGAAAATGCCACACCCTCAAAAAGGATTTCTTTGCCAGATCCGAAGGTTTCATCGTTTGCTTTGATGCCTTCTTCCGAGTAGACATCGATATCAATTTCCTTATAATCAATAAGGTTGAAAATACGACGTCCGGCTTCAGCTGCCAAGGCAAAAGTTTGGATATAAGGTCCAAATTGACCCATAACAAACGAAGCATCGAGAATGAGAAACACGATGGCGTAAACTGTGCCAGCACTCCCAGAAGAAGAATCTTTCTTCAGAATTTGTGAGCCCTGCCAAAACGCTAAAGCGTTGGCGGCAAATCTACCGTTTATTAGCTACAAGTTCATTTGTGATAATAAAATAAGAGATGACCCACGCAACGAAGAAAACACTTCCCAACAGAACTGAACCAGCAATGGATTTCTTCACACCAAATCGCATGGCGTTGGCAAGATTCTTTCGGTGGTCTTCAGTGAGTGGCTCAAAGGCATCGAATGCTTGCACAACTTGGACTCCTTTGATTGCTCCTTCGGCAATCGCAGCAGCACTAGCCGTACATTCTGCAGCATCCTTAGTGAAGCGGTTGGATATCCAGGTACCGGTGTATACGACCAGTGCAATGGATGGAATGACGGCGGCAAACAATATGCCAGTAAGCTGAGCATTTAAAGTGAAGCCAACAATGAAGGCTACAAGAAAGTAGCTGACGGACTGTATGAAAAGTCCAACTTTCTCAGCAGTTCCGGATTGCACCAACTGCGCGTCTGCGGTTAGACGCGTTGTGATCTAGCGAAGTGTTAATGATTTTTGAAATGATAATTCTCTCCAAGGCGTCATACATCTGGACATTCTGTCTCATAGTAAGTTTGGTCAAGACCAAGTGCTCGCTCAACCATCTGCTTGCGAAGGCCCCTTGATACACGGGCACCAACGATGCCAAAACAGAAGGCCCACCCCCACGTGACGACGAAATATGCAATGGCTGCCTTATTAGCATTAAAGTGACGCAGAAGAGAATAATTAACTGACCAACACATATCAACTCAATGACACGGCTTCGAACTGCTTCTTCTGATGGAGGGAAAGAGTCTATGATTCTAGCGAAGATAACACCAATGACGGGCAGTGGTGCCCCTGCAGCAATGGCAAACAGTACACCGGCAACAAGAATGAGGCGTGATTGGAGATCGTCTAGAGGTCTGTAAAGAGCGAAATAGGAAGATCCGGAAGACTTGACAGCACCTTTCTTAGGAAAGATAGAGAGGGACTTCCATATACTCTGCCTTGTCGGCTTGTCCTCTTCGAGTGTTGCCGGAATCATTGTGGCTTGCAGATGAAGGTCTGTCGAAGAAAGAAAGAAGAGGTTGCGTCGTCAACTGCGGTAAGAGGTACCAGGAGGCAGGCTCAAAAGTAAAGACGAACGCAAATGGCCTCGATGCTGATCACTGCAGCCCAGGAACCTGGGGAGTGAACTTCTGGCTTGAAGGCTACGAGGGCTGACAGATCGAAAATCGAAAAGAGGATGCAAAAGAAACAAGCTTACCTGCGGAGCACCTCCCTACTGCTCTCTACTCTACCATGATGGCACCAACGTGTCGGGTGGCATCCCCCGAACTCATCTCGGCCCTGTAGATCTCCCCTTGTAGACAAGTGCAAATGCCGCATATTGATGTCGAATTAAGGTCAAGACTTGATTCTAAGAACAGCGTTACAGTGCCGTCGCCCGCAGTGGAAGCGAGGTATGTAGAACAGGCTGTTCATATTATTCTTACCGAGGAAGCGTCGGTGCACTCCACAATATGAAGATTTCTCCTCCGGCATTGCCAGGTGGATGTACAGCGTAAGCACATCGACGCTGCATATTGATTTGGATCCCTCTCATTCCTCTGGGAATAAGAATGTGGACACGACTGTGGGCACCTTCTGAATACGAGTAAAGGAGGCGTCCTGCAATGCGAGCTCCCTGTACACGGCTTGCTTTACAGTACAACAAAGCAGGTATGAAAGTACGAAACCAGCAGGATAATAATAATAATAATACTCGATTAGTATGTAAGTGCTTGCAAATGACCTGTATTTTCCACTGCTCGTTTAGGCTCGTTCAAGCATACCGCCAGACAATAATTCAAGCTGGAAATGACGAAGCAGAAGCCACAGTTGAATCTTTTAGTCAACGATGGAACCCTGGAGCCCTGGAGCCCTGGGGGGGTGGGCGTTTTACCTTCTTGGGGCAGCAGTGCTTGGCCCTTGGGGGAGTTTCGGCAGCTAAAGTTATCTGATGCAATTTCTCCGAGAGAACGGCAGGGAGTTGCAGGGGGTTGCAGGGAGAGGTGCAGGGCCGAGAAGTACTGCGAAGCTTGAGTGGATATTATTGGAGTGGAGTGGTGGGGAAAAAAAAAAGAAGAAAAAAAAATTACAAGGGAATAGCGTAGTGATTCGCGCCGATAACCGGAGTGACGTGTGGATTGATGAAGTTGGAGCCTGCAGATCTAATCTGATGGTGCGCCGTGCGTCCCAAGGATCTGATAAGATTACAGCCCCCATCAGATGAAAAGAAAATTCTCTTCCCTGTATCGTTGGCAGACTTTGCTTCTTCTGGGTCTTCTCCGCTCACACTGCCTCACACTGCCTGACACAAGCCCACTCTTCTCATGCAGCGACACCTGCCCCCAAGGAGCGCATCTTAGGTAATGATGAGAATATACTTACTGTATGTGTGGAAGATTTTGTTGACGAACGCTTGCCCGCACCAGCCGCGTTCCCCCCACCCTATGCTAATGCGGGCCCAGCCTAGTCTGCCACGGGTAGTCATCTTTAGCCTGAAAACGAAAAGCAAAATAGAAAGAAAAAAAAAGTATTATAATAATAGCCACCATAATTTGCTCGCCTTGGCATAAAGATGAGAGGTTTGATGAGCGGTGTTGAGTAACTTACTACGTACATTATTAGGCGTCAAACAAGTAAATCTTGGGCAAGTTATAATTTGCGGACGCACGAGTGACATTCGCCAGGGGGTTGAGGTGCGAAGTAAGTCGTGACGCAATACTACTCTCTGCTTTCCGTCGCTTCAGCTAACCTCATCCGCCAACAACTGCTGTGTGTCTCTAGATACGGAGTGTACGGAGGTCACTCTTCTGCCTGCCTGCGTTTGTCCAGGGACCTAGCAAACTAGCAAACCTGGCCAGTGCTATGCGGGGCAATTGTGCTGACCATGGCTCTCACTGGCCTTGCCATCACGCCACTCAGAAAAAACAACGTCCGGCCCAATAATACATAGTTACGGAGCACACACACTGATTCTAATAGAGGCACGTGAATCTATTTGCCATGTCACCTGACTTATTCCTTCTATGGAACCCTGCGATGAGGACTATCAAATCTCCCCCTCGTTGAAAACCATGACTCTCTTATCGAATACTTATACTTTCTCTTTTTTTTGGGTCTTCTTGAACTGTGCTAATAACCTTCTTACACACGGAACTCCTAGTAATGAGCAGCGCACGACGCCGTGAACCCTAACAATGTCTGCCAGAATTTCAATACTCAACGATCCTCCACAGGTCTTGGAGGGTCCTCGGCTGCTGCATCAGCTAATCCGGTGGGAGAGAGATCCTTCTGCTTGTGCTCTGGATTTTACACGAAACGAAAAACGACAAAAGTACAGTTACCAAGAACTACATGCATGTGTAGCTTCTGTAGCAGCATGTATAGAACATGTGTTGCAACCCACGCCCGACCTGAGCTCTCGACCACAACATGTAGTGCCCATTCTACTACCACAGTCCCCAAGTCTCTACATATCTCAACTAGCCATTCTGGAAACGGGAGGCGCATTTTGTCCCATCAACCTCGATGCGCCAAAAGAGAGGATTAAGTTCGTCGTTAGCGATGTTGGTGCAGGCATCATCATCACCACTCCAGAGTTCAAAGATGTTGCAACTTGGGAGAATGGCCCAAAGGTCATTCTGGTCGATGAGTTCCCCGTCGTACCAACGGAAGTAACGATTCTTTCGAGACCATCACGTGAAGCACAACCACATGAACTTGCCTACGTTATGTATACGTCTGGATCTAGTGGTTTACCGAAAGGAGTTGCTGTCAGTCACTTGGCTGCTTCTCAGTCTTTGCTCGCCCACGAGAGACACATCCCTCCTTTCAAACGATTTCTTCAATTTGCTGCTCCCTCATTCGATGTCTCGGTTTTCGAAATATTCTTTCCCTTAACCCGGGCTTGCACTTTGGTTGGGTGTAATCGAAGCCAGCTCCTCAATGATCTACCCGGGATGATCACTGAGTTAGAAGTTGATGCCGCTGAGCTGACCCCAACAGTGGTTGGGTCTCTTCTGCAAAAACGGTCGAACGCTCCAGGGTTGAAGTTGCTCTTGACCATAGGAGAAATGTTAACAAGACCTATTGTGGAAGAATTTGGAGGATCAGATGAGAAGCCAAATATGCTGTATGGCATGTATGGACCTACAGAAGCTGCAATTCATTGCACTATCTATCCCGCCATGGAAGCAAGTGCGAAGCCTGGAAATATTGGCATTCCACTTGATACTGTCTCTACCTTCGTAGCGGCCGCAGCTACAACAGCGGACGAGGCAGCAAATCTCACATTCCTCCCATTAGGGGAGCTTGGAGAGCTTGTTCTAGGCGGTCCTCAATTAGCGAGTGGCTATCTCAACCGGCCAGACCAGAACAAGGCTGCCTTTGTGGAATTCGAAGGCAGAAACTACTATCGGACGGGTGACAAAGCTCGACAGCTTGAGAACGGTACTATAGAGATTCTTGGTCGTATAAGTGCTGGACAAGTAAAACTTCGAGGTCAGCGAATTGAGCTTGGTGAAATCGAAGAGGTTGTCTATAAGCACCCCGGTATTAAGACCGTTGCTGCAGTTGTCCTGGGTGGCGTCTTGATTGTTTTTGCCCTCATAGGCGAGCAAGATATTCAGGTTGAGGATGTCATGAAGACGTGCGCAAAATGGCTTCCAAAATTCATGGTGCCAAGCGAGATCGTCTTGCTACAAAATTTCTCCTATTTGCCATCTGGAAAGGTTGACAAAAGAAAACTGGAGGCAGATTACCAGAAGCAACGAGAAGTCCAAGATGATGGGAGCAGTGCATCGGAGACAGTTACCGAAAAAATTGTTCGGACGGTTGTGCAAGAGATTCTGGGACCATTTCCTAAGAACACTCGACTCGCCGCACTTGGGTTGGACTCCTTGGTCGCAATTCGTGTTGCCTCAAAACTGCGCTCTTCGGGCTTCAATATCACCACCGTCGCAGTTTTACAGGCCAACACATTGGATTCTCTTACAAAATTTTGTGAAGATTCCAAGTCTGCGCCATCTCAATCACTGGTGGAGACATCGGTTGTTCTGTCGGAGGATGCCATAACTGCTCTGAATGGTCACGCCAAAGACGTTGAAGCTACCCTATCTTGCACACCGCTACAATCTGCAATGCTCTCTGAGACAGCTATTGATCCAAGGGCGTATCGGAACTGGGTCGAGTTGGAACTACCTGGCCTTGAAGATCTTGGTGACGTCTACGCTGCTCTCCGTTCTCTTAGTGATATGAACCCAATACTTCGAACTGGGTTTTCAGAATCGGAAGATACCAACGGCTACATTCAGATTGTCTGGAGGTCTCTTTTGGATTCACAGATTGAGGAGGTAGAGTGCTTCGAGTATGAGTTTGATGACGTGAAGGACACCTCTCTCAATCATCCACTCAGAATTCAGATAATGCAATCTGGTTCTACCACGAAGCTTCTGATACATCTCCACCACGCTCTTTACGATGCATGGTCTCTTGAGCTTCTTCTCGATGACTTGGACCTACTTCTACAGAATCTGTCCCCACCATCTCGCCCATCTTTTAGTAACGTAATTGGCGGATATCAGGACGGGACCCTTCTTAGCGATTCTTGGTCTTCAAAAGACTACTGGAAAGACCATCTCTTAAGTCTAGACCCGAGACCAGTGCCAACATTTCATAGCTGCAAAGCACCTTGTACAGGACTATCCATCGTACGTCACCTCACGACTATCCAGACTTCGGACATTGAAGCCGCTGCGAGACGTCTTTCATCAAGTCCTCAATCACTTTTTCAAGCCGCATATGCACTAGTTCTAAGCTCCTACCTTGGATCGCCTGATGTCTGTTTTGGAACTGTATTTTCTGGCAGGACTCTCCCCATAGTAGGGATTGAGGACATCGTCGGACCATGCCTCGCGACGTTACCGATCCGTGTTGACATTTCAGCCTCCTCTGATCTCCATAGTCTTGTGCAAGAACTCAACTCAATAAATCGGAAACACTTAGAACATAGCACCCTCCCATTACGAGAGATCAAGGCGGCTGGTGGTGTTCATCCCCGACAACCACTGTTCGACACACTTTTGATCTGGCAACAAACATTACAGAGTTACGATCACGCTAGGAAGAACGTTTCTTTAGTGGACACAGTGGACAATCTCGAGTTCAACTTGACCCTGGAAATTACTCCCGGGGTTGGTAACATCGAACTGAAAGCAAACTATGAACAGGCCCTGTTTCCTCAAGAGCAGATAACTATGCTACTACGGCAAATTGAAGAGCTCGTGAAAGTAGTTTTGCGGCCGGAAACAACATCCTTGGCTGAAGCGCCCACATTTCTGGACATCAATCTACTCTCCACAGAGAACATAAAACCGGAGGTCAAGCTGAGGTCTGGAAGGCTTGCCTCTCCTGTGGAAATAATAGCAGCGGAAGATCCTTGTCGGCCAGCCATTGACTTCGCTCTGTCGATAAGTTCAGGGAGCAGTCAAATCCAACAAATGACCTATGGAGAACTGAATGCATATGCGAATCAGATTGGCCACCATCTCCTGGCTCAAGATACCTTCCATGAAGTCGTCTGTATCTGCATGGAGAAATGCGTCGACTTGTATGCGTCAATACTCGCTACGGCAAAAGTCGGTGCAGGTTATCTTCCTGTTACACCAGATGTCCCTCAAGACCGGCTCCAATACATTCTTCGCGAAGCCAGTGTCAAGGTTGTCATAGCACGGTCGGAATCACGGTCTCTCTTCAAAAATTTCCGCAATACCACTGTAATTTACATTGATGAAGTTGACCTTGCAAGGCTTTCTTCTGTAAATGTAGCACCCAGATTTTCCGAAGCAAATCTCGCATACTGCGTATTCACGTCGGGGAGCACCGGCACACCGAAGGGAGTTATGGTGACTCAAGGTAATCTTCTAAGCAATCTGGATGTTTTGGAAGACCTCTACCCAGCTTCTCAAAACTCAAGATTCTTGCAGTCTTGTTCACAAGCTTTTGACGTATCTGTCTTTGAGATCTTTTTCGCATGGAGGGTTGGTGGCTGCCTTTGCTCCGCCGTGAAGGATGTTTTGTTTCGAGATATTGAAGAAGCAATCCGGGAGCTTCAAGTTAGCCATCTCAGTCTTACACCGACGGTTGCTGCACTCATTGAGCCAAAAAATGTTCCACTGGTAGAGTTCTTGGTCACAGCTGGAGAGGCTGTTACGCAGAAAGTCTTCAACGCCTGGGCTGGTAGGGGACTCTGGCAAGGATATGGACCTAGTGAAACGACAAATATATGTACAATCAAGCCAAAAGTATCACTGGAAGATTCAATCAACAACATCGGCCCTCCTCTGAAGAACACGTCCCTTTTTGTTCTGTCTCCTGGGCCTGAATTTTCTCTTGTTCCCCGAGGTGGAGAGGGAGAATTTTGTTTCGGTGGATCCCAAGTCTTTCGCGGTTATATGGATCCTAAGCAAAATGACGGAAAGATAATTGATCACCCGGAATTTGGGCGACTCTATCGGAGTGGTGATTTCGGTCGCTTAATGCCTGATGGCTCTTTGGCTTTTACAGGGAGAAAGGACGACCAAGTCAAGGTTCGAGGTCAACGAGTGGAACTTGGGGAGATTACAAACGTCATGCTAAGATCTCACCACGTTCAAGACTGCACAACAATGGTCATTGGTGGCAAGGATGGCAAACCAGAGCGACTGGTATGTTTTTGGACTTCGGTTTCAGTGAAGTCCACAGATGTAGAGTGCCTATCTCCAGATTCGACGGTTCTCAAAGCACTGTACAACAATCTTGACTCAACACTTCCGCCATATATGATTCCATCGGCGCTGATTCCAGTTTCGTGTCTCCCATCAACCCCACAGGGCAAGATTGATAGGCGATTATTGATTGCTCAGTACAACGCTCTCAGCGTCGAGTATCTAGACTCTACTACCCAAGCAAATCAGACTCCGATTGATCACCAATGGACGGACCTTGAAGCAGATGTCGCTGAGACCTTAGCGCAACTAACCAATGTCCCCATTGATCAAATTACACCAAGCACATCATTCTTCAATCTTGGAATTGATTCGGTTTCTGCCATCTCATTTGCAAGAAGTTTGCGTCAACGTACTCAGAGAAACGTTGAAATCTCGGATATTCTCAAGCATCCTTCCGTGACCAGGCTTGCGGAGAGGATGTCAGCTTCGTGCCAATCAAGCTTGTCAACCGATTTGTCCTCAAGCTCGCAAGTGTTTGATTTTGGCTTTGACCAGGATTTCGCTAGCAAAACGGTGCAGAGTTTTGCACAAGCTGGCAGAGTTATTCAGAACATCTTGCCATGCACGCCGCTTCAAGAAGCCATGCTTTCTACGGCAGAATCATCGAGCTTAAAACTGTACAACAATCTTGTCGTCCTTGATATCGTTGGTAATGTAGAGAAGATAAAGGAATGCTGGTCAGAGATGACACGTAGGCACGAAATATTGCGGACTTGCTTTATCAGAACGGACGAACTACGCTTTCCGTATGCCCAAGTTATCTTAAAGGAATTTCCTATGAAATTTAGCTCCATTGAGTGTGGTGCAGACGAAACATTAAAGCTTGTAGAAGAGTACAACGAGCGACTGCCACCTCAAAATGAGTTTGAACCGCCATACAGCCTCGAACTTCTGCACTCACCTCAGAATTCAAAATTACTGATCTCAATACATCATGCGCTGTACGATGGAGCCGCACTTGAGATACTCTACGAGGAAGTTGAAAAGCTCTATCATCAGGAAACACTTCTTCCTTCAGTCTCATTTGAACCTTTCTTGCGGTCTATGGTGTCAAGGGATGCTGTTGAAGGTGATCATTTCTGGGAAGAAGCTCTCAGCGGGTGTTCGTCAACTCTCTTGCAGAGTGCTTATGAACCAACGACTGAAGTATCGAAGCAAGGTGGGACGAGAGTCCAACGTACTCATTCAAGATCCTCTCTTGGTTGGATTGAGAAGCAGGCTAAAAAACATGGCACTTCCCTTTTGGCGGCTTTCCATACCGTATGGGCATCTATAATTTCCGAGAGGGTGCAAAGAACAGATATCTGCTTTGGAAATGTCGTCAGTGGCCGTACCGCATCGATCGAAGGTGTCGAGCGTTTAGTAGCTCCTTGCTTTAATACCATTCCAGCCAGGCTTCATAGCATCCATAAACTCTCATACCTGGAAGCATTTCGAAAATTACAGACTCTGAACGCTAGTTCCATTCCCTTTCAGTTGACTCCTTTGCGTCGAATTCAGTCCAAGTTTAGCGCTGATGGCACTCGTCTTTATGATACCCTTTTCATTTTACAGCAACCGCCGAGAGATTTGGACTCTTCCATATGGTCCATTGCAGAAGATGATGGGGCAATGGACCTGCCTTTTGTTTGCGAGGTTGTGCCTCACCCCGGAGCGGATACATTGGAAATTATTCTTCATACGCACTGTTCCAAAATCTCAGCAGAAGATGCTCACCAGATTTTGAATAGTTTTGATGCCAAGTTGCAAGAGGCATTAGAAAATCCACGACGACAACTTCTGTCGACTACTATGAAAGAGCAAATAATTTGTGCAGAAGCTTCTCGAGAAGCGACTGAGTCGAACGTCTCTAAGATTACGGAAGCATCTATGGAGATGACCGCAGAGGAAAAGGAAATACGAGACGTCATCTCGAAATTCACCTCTGTCCCGCTAGAGAACATTCGACGTGAAACTAGCCTTTTCAGACTAGGCCTCGATAGCATCAGTACTGTACAAGTTGCAGCCCGTTTGAGGAAACAAGGCCACAAAGTTCTCGCCAGTGACGTCCTTGAGAACCCGACTATCGCCCAACTATGCGCATTAATTAATCAATATCGTGGTGATGACACCTCCGCGGAAATTCCACAGTACGATTTCCAAGGCTTTGATAAAAACTATCGCGACATTGTATGTTCCAAATACAACCTGAATCACAATGACGTCGAAGCCGTCAGACCATGTACAGCGGTTCAGAAAGGCATGATCGCTCAAAGCTTGCATTCCGACGGGAAAGAGTATGTTAACAGCATTCTGCTTGAACTACAGCCAAACGAGTCACTATCCAAGTTGAAGGAGGCCTGGGAAAGAGTTCAGAAGGAACATGAAATGCTGAGGACAGGATTTGCTGCAATTGAAGACTCCAGTAATCCGTTTACGATGGTTACCTATGGCAAGACAACTTCTCAGTTGCCTTGGTTTGAGGGAGCCGCGAAAGCAGAACTATCTTTTGCAGATCAATTACTTCAGGGCCCATGGAGCATCAGGGTTTTCAAGGATGACGACAAGACATTTTTAAGACTCACTGCTCATCATGCTCTCTATGATGCACAATCAATGTCATTGATATTATCCGACGTGGCTGATGCGTATGCGTCCAAAGCAATACTTCAAAGACCACCTGTCACAAATTTACTCGGGGCAATTCTACAGAGCGGGCAACAGGATGAAGAATCGAAAAAGGAGTTTTGGCAGAGCGAAGGAAACAAAATTGTTGTCAACCGTTTTCCAGATCTCACCCCTCTTCGCATCTCAACCGAGACTAGTTCCGTCCGAGAAATAATTTCAACAGCTTCCACCGAGAAGCTTGAAGAATGGTGTATGCAAAATGGTGTCACAATGCAAGCTGCTGGGCAAGCGGCCTGGGCAAGATTGCTTTATTTTTACATTGGAGAAAGCGGCACGACATTTGGCATGACTCTTTCGGGACGGTCCATTGCAGAGGACTCAGACAAGATATCATTCCCAAGCATCGTCACTCTTCCAGTCCGCTGTGAAGTTGTGGGCACCAATGCGGATCTTCTATCCAAAAGCATGAATACAAATGCTTCACTACACAAACATCAATTTACACCACTTACCTCTATCCAGAAATGGGGTGGGTTTCCTGAAGGCAAGATTTTTGACACCCTGTTTGCCTATCAAAAGATATCATCAGAAGAAGTCGATGCTAATTTACCTTGGAAAATCGTTCAAGAAGAGGCTACTGTAGACTATGCTGTCTCTCTTGAGGTTCAACCAGCAGAATCCGGAGAGGTTTGTCTTCGGCTAACTTTCAGGGACTCACTGATACCAGCAGAGCAAGCTGAATTCATGTTGAGACAATACGATGCTATTCTTCAGGATATTGTTCTTAACACGCAAAATCCTTCTGATGTAGCGCCTGATATTGGCGCCACACTTCTATCCATTACTCCGGCGAAGGAACCTGAGTTAGCTGACACAATTACCCTCCTACATGAATATGTTGAACGTGGTGCAAAGCAATGGCCAGAGAAAGTAGCGCTGGAGTTTGCCACGTGCCTCGAGCCTGGAAATATGAAAAGCACAACTTGGACATATCAAGAATTAAACCGTGCAGCCAACAAAGTTGCCCAAATGCTTTTAGAGCAGTCCATTCTTCCCGGAGAACTTATCGCAATTTGTTTCGATAAATGCGCAGAAGCTTCAATCTCTATTATTGGCATCCTTAAAGCTGGCTGTGCTTATGTTGCCCTGGATCCGAATGCGCCAGCAGAGCGCATGAAGTTCATCATCGAAGATTCTGGTGCAAGGCTTATTCTTTCAGCCGGGAAGCCTGGCCAGATGATCATAGACACCCTCGACAAACAGACAATCTTGCTCGACCGCCCAAATGTTTTGGAGCGGTTTTCAGCTGACTCGCCCAAGCTAACTCGGTCAATTACACCTGAAGATACTTCGTACTGCCTGTATACCTCCGGGACGACAGGAACACCAAAAGGCTGCATCTTAACTCACTCAAACGCTGTTCAGGCTATGCTTGCTTTCCAGCGGCTTTTCAGTTCTCATTGGACAACATCATCCAAATGGCTCCAATTTGCATCCTTCCACTTTGATGTCTCCGTTCTCGAACAATTCTGGTCCTGGAGCGTCGGCATTTGCGTCGTGTCGGCTCCTCGAGATCTCATCTTTGAAGACATTCCCCACGCTATCAGATCCCTTGGAGTCACGCATATCGATCTTACTCCTAGTTTAGCACGGCTCCTGCATCCGGATGATGTGCCTGGATTGACCAAGGGAGTGTTTATCACGGGCGGTGAACAGCTCAAACAGGAAATTCTCGACGTTTGGGGTGAGCATGCTTGCATATACAATGGTTATGGCCCAACAGAAGCTACCATCGGAGTCACAATGTACCCAAGAGTACCAAAGAACGGTAAACCGTACGTATATAATTCTTTGTACACCCTTTGCCCTCAGAAGCGATAAGGGGCATTTAAGCGAGTACCCCTAATGGCAACTCCTAATTGAACATCTACGGCAAATAACCTCTCCAAAGTTATATGACACTAATAGATACAGGTCTAATATTGGTCCTGCATTCGACAACGTCGGTTCATTTGTTCTGAAGCCAAATACTGCTCTCCCGGTTCTACGTGGTGGAGTAGGTGAGCTTTGCGTGTCTGGGATGCTCGTCGGAAAAGGTTATCTCAACCGTCCTGACTTGACAACGGAGCGATTTCCAACACTTGAAGGTTTCAACGAGCGGGTTTATCGCACTGGCGACTTGGTACGTATTCTATATGACGGTACCTTCATCTTCCTTGGCCGTGCCGACGATCAGGTCAAATTGCGCGGACAACGCCTTGAGCTTGGCGAAATTAATGAAGTTATCAAAAAGAGCACGAGTGACTTGGAAGAAGTTGTCACTTTGGTGCTGAAGCACAGCACCCAACAGAAGGAACAGCTCGTGACTTTCCTTGTTCGTACTAATCCAATAGTGTCGACAACCGATGACGGAAGCTTGATCGCCATCGTTAGAAATGCTTGCAAATCACGACTTCCTGGATACATGGTGCCTACGCATTTTATCCCAATCAAGGCAATGCCATTGAATGCAAACAATAAGGCTGATGCAAAGCAACTTGCTGCTATGTACAACGAACTCACCGTTGATGACTTGCAAAGACTTAGCCGGTCAAGCGAAAAAGACAAGCCGTGGACAACAGCCGAGACCGACGTTCTGGAGATTATTGCTGCGGCTTTACAAGTCAATACTTCAGCTCTTACCCGTGGCACAAGTATCTTTGAGCTTGGAATGGACTCCATCTCAATTATCGGGTTCTCTCGAGCTTTGATAAATGCAGGGTACCAAAATGCCAAGCTGTCGGTTATCAGGAGTAACACCTCAATATCAGGACTCGTACATAACCTCCTGAGCGACAAAGTTGTAAATCCCGAGAAAGAAGCTGCATATATAAATGCGTCCCAAGCAATTTCTTTGTTCTCTCAAAAGCACATGGTCAATATCTGCAACGAGTTAGGCGTGGACAGTATGAAAGTGCAGAAGATTGCCCCGTGTACACCAGTTCAGAGTGGAATGATCTATCGTTTCTTGGAACATGACGAGGCGTTGTATTTCAACAGATTCGAATTCAGTCTCAAAAGCGGAGTCAACATAGACAATATGTTCAGGGCTTGGGATAAAGTAATTTCTCAACTTGAAATCCTTCGAACAAAGTTTGTACCAACAGACGACGGATATGCACAAGTTGTTCTACAAACCGTTGAGTCAATCCGACGAGAAGATGCGTCCTTCTCATACGACACATTCGAGAAGTCGGAGGCTTTGAAAACTCCTTGGGCATACGCAATTAGTTCCGATCTGATGGTGCTACAGATGTTCCATGGGCTTTATGATGGTAACAGTCTTGTCATGATTCTCAAAGGACTTGCTACAGAGTACACGAAACTTGAGGGAGTCTCCGAAACCAACCAATTCTCTTATGGCCCATCTTTCCACGATGCATTGCCATATGGCCCACTTGCAAAGATGCCTGGAGCCAAAGAGTTTTGGGTCAAGCATCTCGAAAATTGGTGTCCTCAAGAAATAACCAACCTATCAACCGGGGTGGCTACAGTGGAAGTTGATGATATCCTCCCCAATTTCGAGGAGTTCGAAAATATGCGCAAGACATTGGGCGTCAGCCACCAAGCTCTTGTCCAAGCAGCCTGGATGTCCGTATTGCAGGCCCAAATCTCGCCGAAGCTCACCACAACTGGAATTGTAACCTCAGGTCGAACAATAGATTTTGAAGGTGCAGACGATGTCATCGGGCCGTTGTTCAATACCATTCCTTTCAATCTAAATATTACCGCAGACATGACCTGGAAGCAAATAATATCGGAGTGTCACAAATTCGGCCTGCAGATGCAGGATTTCCAGCATACTCCGTTGAAAGACATTCAGAAATGGAGTCCATCAGGTCCCGGCCGGCCTTTATTTGAGGCATTATTTGTTTTCCAGCGCCCAGATTCTACGGAGGTTGACTTCGCGGAGGCCTTGTGGTCTGAGAAACCAGTAGCTGCCACAGCTGACTACCCACTCGCATTTGAAGCGACAGCTAATGCCGTGGCAGATGCTGGTAGCTCCCTTGCACTGAAGCTTGTTGCGAATGCTTCCGTACTCTCGACAGACCAGGCAGTTGATGCCTTGAAGCATATTAAATTAGCTCTGAATGCAATGCTGAAGAGTCAAGGAGAAACAGGCGTGTTTGACCATCTCGACATTTTGCCAGCAATTTCTGGCCACTTGCCAGCATCTCAATTCGAACTCACACAGAACCATACAACTAGCAGTAACTATCAATGGACCAAAGAAGCGGAACTTTTCAGGAAAGAAATTGCCTCTCTAGCAAATGTGGCTGAATCAGACATACATGGATATTCTTCTCTTTTCGAACTTGGCCTTGACAGCATTGACGTGATCAAGCTGTCATCAAGACTTCGGAGACATGGAGTAAACATTGCTGTTAGTACAATAATCCGAAGTCAAACCATCCAGAAGATGGCTTCGGCAGCGTCAATAGCTAGTAGCGAAGAACCAGCCACTTCCTCTGAAGGCTTTGTCAAGAAAGCAAGCAGGACACTGGCTCAGTACTTAAAGGAGCATGGTCATATTGCCCAGGATACTCCAGAAGACTCGGTACTGCCTGCTACACCATTACAAGAAGGAATGGTCCATCTCATGACACAATCCGATTACGAAATGTACTTCAATGTGGATATTTTCAAGCTCGACCAAAACACCAACCCGGAGAACTTGATTGCAGCCGTGAAGAAGGTAGTAGACGCATCTCCGGTGCTTTCTGCATATTTCTTGAAGATTGAGGATGCTCGTATTCCCGCAAATTACGCACAAATTATCCGTGACGATACTGCACTGCAGGCTTCTAATTCGTCATTCGAAGAATGGAACCAAACTGAGGTCTCCCAGCAAGGTCTCAATATCATTAGAGCGGCTGCCATTTCACGCGCATCTAAGTTGCAAGAGCTATTTCAAGTTCAGTATCTTACCGTCGGTTCAAGCAAATACATGGTAATCTCAATCGCACATGCCCTGTACGATGGTTCATCAATTCAGACTTTCCATAATGATATCAAGAGAGCATACTTCGGCGAGCAAATTCAACGGGTAGACTTCCGCCCATGCCTTGACGAAATCTTCAAGTCTACGACAGCAGATGCGAAGAAGTTCTGGAGAAGCACCCTATCTAATCTTCCCCCAGCAAAATTCCCAAGAAGCGAGGCCGCAGTCCCAGAACAGGTTCATCGAGCGACAAGACAGTCCACTGTGCCCTTTTCGGAAATCCAGAATTTCTGCAAAGAATCCAGTATCTTCATTCAAACCCTGGGGCAAACCTGTTGGGCCCTCGTGCTTGCACAACTAATGGGCCAGCTTGATGTCGTTTTTGGAACTGTCCTCTCATGCCGAGACTTCCCCAACGCAGACCAGGTCATGTTCCCATTGATGAACACCGTGGCTGTACGATCGGTGCTTCACGGAACCTTGGACGAAATGCTTAAATACATGCAGGAAATGAGCAACACAACTCGACAATACCAGCATTTCCCATTGGGAGAAGCACAGTCCATTGCCTTGAGTTCGCGAGACAAAACAAATGACAATACTTTCTTTGACACACTCTTCATCTACCAAGGTCGACATTCAACCGCAGCAGGGCAATCTCTGTACGAGTCCGAGTTTAGCCATGCTGATGTTGACTTTCCCATTTGTGTCGAACTCGAAATATCGGAGGAAGGTCAACTATCATGGACAACAGCTTGCAAGTCTTCTGTTCGAAATAAGGATGAAACGAACCAAATTTTGACTACACTTGACTCTGTCCTTCAATATATCATTAACTCTCGGATGGCTCCAACGTTTGTCGCAGAAGCCGATGGCATTTCAATTTGCGGCTTACCAAAGTTCCAGAAGAGAGATGCCGATTCAAAGGCTCTCCCAGAGCGACCATCAAAACCTATGTTCTCAGAATGGTCAGAGGATGAGCTCATCATCCGAAGAGCTTTCCAAGAAATCTCAGGAGTTCTCGAAGACTCCATACATAAGGATACTACTATCTTCGAGCTTGGTTTGGATTCGATATCGGTCCACAAATTACGCAAACTTCTGGACACCAGAGGAATCAAATTAAGTGTGTCTGAAATTCTCAGGAGCCTCAATATTGATGCAATGATTCAATCGCTGGGCTCCACAAAGTCTGACAATCTCACGGATTTGGACGTCGACGCAGTTTTGACTAAAGCATTGGCTTCCACAGATTTAACAGTCGCTCTCAAGGATTTGTCCCAATTTGGCGAGATTCAAAGTACCATGCCAGTCACTGCAGGTCAATTATATCTCCTTCGTGGATGGCAAGCATCACAAGGGGCTGTTTTCTACCCAACTTTCTATTACCAACTATCATCCGGAACATTTGACAATGAAAGACTAGAAGGGGCTTGGAAAGTTCTTCTGGGAAGACACGCCATTCTCCGCACAGGCTTTGTCGAGAGTGGAGTAAATATCCTGCAGGTTGTCTTCAAGGAAACCGACAATGATGTTATATATGGAGACTGCAAGAGAGATCGACTTCCTTTGAGTGGTGAGCCGCCGGTGACGCTCATTGTCAATGAAAGTATGTCTAGATTCGGCCTGAAGATTCATCACGCTCTATATGATGCAGTCAGCATTGAGATTTTGTTGCATGAGTTGGAATCGCTGTATCAAGGACAGTCACTCAGCACTCAAGACGGAAGTGAGGATTTCAGAACATTTGTCGCTCACTCAACATCACTATCAAGCCAAGCTTTGCGAGAGAAGAAATGGAGATCTTATCTTGGCTGTAAAGAGACCTTACTACCACCTTCAGATCAACAGTCGAGCGCCTCAGGAAGGACTGAGCTATTCCAGCCAAACCTGAATGTGGCTGGTATCAAAGACTTTGCCAAAACTAAAGGCATCACAACCGATGCACTTTTTCTCACAGTCATGGCAGAGGTCTTCGCACGTAGAGCTCGCTCAGACACGGACGTCGTTTTTGGTATATACCTTGCCAATCGCAACTCATTCGACAAACTCGACTTCACAACAATGGCTGCGCCAACACTTAATCTGCTACCCGTACGCGTTCCAGATGCTCTGCTATCTACTTCAGACGCTAAGAAGGTCGCAACATCTATCCAAGAGGATCTTCGCCAGATTAGTACTGCCGAGATGTCCTCTGCATCACTGCAGGAGATCTATGAATGGACTGGAGTGAGAGTTAACTGCTTCGTCAACATATTGAAGGACATGGGAGATACGGAGGAGGTAGCAAGACGTGATGGCGTACAGTACTTTGAGCCTTCACCTCAACCAGCTATAGAAGATGAAACGAGGTCCTCGCCAGTTCCCACCTTGGAGAATATGCATATTAACGAGGCTTATCTGGTAAGTTTCACATCCCTCAGTTCTTGTAATGATATACTAACTACGAAACAGGAGTCCCTTGATGTAGAGATCAAGTTGCAAGAAAATGGACAATTGGATATGGGTGTCTTTGGCCCAAAGAGCCTGGTCTCAACTGAGGAGGCGGAAAAGATAATTCACGATTTCCGCTCTTCACTTATCAAGATTATTGAATCTTGATTTGAGGTGTGATATTGTAGAGGCGGGAAATGTGTAGAAATGTGTCTATTTCTTTGTAGTTAGTATTTGCATATAGAGACAGAGGGGTGTATAGATGACGACGGGAGTTCCTAAAAAGGCGGACAGTAGAGTTTGGGTTTTATTTCTATTTTTCATGTTGGGATACAAGGCTTGCGTTGTTTCGTGTATTTGGCACTTTGATTTTTGCATTTAGATCTTTTTGGATTTAATCGGATTTTCGTTAGGTTTTATATGTGGTTTTCGAATGCAGGTGAAGTGAAAAAGATTGTAGGTATGCTGTTAGAAAGGTTGGTCTATGTGAAGTAGGTAAATATCGTTTTATTTATGTCTGAGAAATACCTAACGCTATC
>JAJONI010000303.1:0-28342 GCA_022190145.1 Pezicula rhizophila
AAGAGATTTGAGTACAAGAATAATGATTATGTTATTTTACTAGCTTATTCTTGTATACCCATTAGTAAGCGTATATTCATACTATTTTAGTCATCAGTGTTCAGCTACAAGTCAATTATACTGCTTGTGCCAAAGTCTTCTCCAAATCAATCACACTAACAGTGACGGAATTTGTTGTACTCGGTGGTAGGACGCCCGCTCCGATGATGAGAACATGGTTAGGATCCTCTTTGAAGACCCTCAAACTCCGTGTATAAGAAACACCCTCTGAATGTGGAAATTAGCATTGCTTCCCCCGAAATGATGTGATACGCTAGAACTGAGGCTTTTCAACCCGAATAGGATTATAGCTAGTAAGTTTACACAGAGGATACTAACCTGGAGTAGGTGCAATCTTCCAAGCGTCAACAGCTCCTAATTCATTGTTGATAAAAATCTGACTCAGACTTCCTGAGGAAACTAAAATTGACCCTTGAGGGCCCCCAACGGGTGACCAGGTCACATAGGGAGAAGAGGTTGGATGGGCACCATTTGCAACGATAGGATATCCGGTTGACTCGTTGAAGTTCAATGGACTATCGTTGATGCGGTAGTAGACTGGAAATTGATACGTCGTGAGGTTGCCATCTGGGCCGCCTCCGAACTCGTAAGTCATCATGTATTGGCCGTTAGGAAGCTCGGTGACAGTCGTCATGCCTGGGCGATCTGTGTAGGTACTATATTCTACGTCTGGGACGATTGGACCCCATGAAACTAGGTCTTTTGAGGTTTGGTGGACTAGGTATTGACCGTATAATGGATTCCGCTGGTCTGAGTAGTAGATGATTATCTCGCCTTGATAGTAGAGCAAAAACGGTTCCCAGATGGCCGGGATCCTTTAAGCAAAGAGTTACACAATGCCCTCATCGACTTAATAGGACCTGTACGTACCCATTATCTGGAATCGCAGCGCCACCGCTGGATACTTTTGACACAAACTGCCAAGTATAACCTTTGTCCTCACTCGCATAAACGTCGATCTGGGTGAAACTTTAAACTCACTGTGTTAGTGCTGCTCGCTTAAGATACAGTAAAAGGAGTTGGAGCATCGGTTTAAAGAGGCAAATTTTTACACTTAAGATACCAGATGATACTTACTTCAGATCCGTTGGAATTGAATTCCCTGCTGCCAAAACAGTCCCCGCAGGAAATCTTCCCACTGGTGCTGGGAGCTCGTACAAGAACGGTTGATATCGCAGCCCCCATCCGTTGACCTGATCAGTGATTTTGGAGATCTCCTTCCACGTCTCACCACCATCCACACTCTTGTATATAGGGAAATAAACAAGCGGTGGCTCAGGACTGTAGTTTTCCCATGTTGCTAGCAAAACGCCCCCCTCGAGTTCAACGGTACGTGCATACAGCGTTCCAGGGTCTGTATAATTCGATGGTGGCGTGAAGATGGTAACTTTTGAAAAGGCACTGAATGGTGCTAAGTGGGGGCTAGAGCGCCTTTCTGGAGCAGCACATACTGCACCAGACAGCAACGAAACTGCTGCGAGTGAAGAGAAGCGCATGCCGATCAAGACAGATGACGATAGAAAGTTTTTATACGCGGCGGTAAAGAAGCCATGGGACGCAAGACGCAAGGGGATCGAAGGATACATTTATGCTTACCAGTAAACTACTTACCGGAGAACAGCGTTAGGATGGGAAGTCTTACAAGAGGATGAGTTGAGTATTACGGAGGAAATAGTCCCGCAAGATGCCATCTTCACGATTCTTCCCCCCCAGGGCCCCGCTGGAAGAAATATGTGACGATGTCCGCAAAAGAGACTATCCCCGTCCCCAGATGCGCTCCAATAAAACAATGCAGGCAAAAAGACGGTTAATCAATCATTTGTAGCTGCTCAGGCCGCGGCTTAGAAGGTATTGCTTGGCATGATAAAGCCATTCGGGGCAGAGATATGAGGCTCCTTGGCTCTGGCTGCGTATATACAGGTCGATGCAAAGCTCCTTCGCAAATGAGAATAGAATCATGTTGTTGCGAGGCATGGGATTTATTTACCCATTTGTATTTGGCAATCCTTGCTTCGTTGCACGTGACCTACCATCCCTGAACTCCAGCTGACATCTTCGAACGTCGAACTTCGCCTATCATCATCATCATCGCCGTCAATACCATAGCAATGGCTTCCACTGGCCCTCTACGTCGAATGGCACTCAGTGCAGCACGTCCAGCGAGGACTTTCCACAGCTCAGCACGCTCATTCATCATGGTTGGTGACAAGCTACCAAACCTCAATGTCTTGGTGGAAGACTCGCCTGGCAACAAGGTCAACCTCAGCGAGCTAGTCACCGGCAAGGCCCTCCTAATTGGTGTCCCTGCCGCCTTCAGTAAGCAAGCCTTTGGTCAATTTAATCAATCAGCTTAGTTATATTGATCGCTTTAGGTCCCTCTTGCTCAAACGCTCACATTCCGGGTTATATCAACTCCAAAAAACTGAAGAGTGCTGGTAATGTTTTTGTCATTACTGTCAATGATCCTTTTGTGTTAGTTCCCAGATCCAATATCATGGCCGCTATCTGACATCGTATAGCACAAAAGCTTGGGGGGCCTCTCTTGATCCTACGGGAGTTTCGGGCGTAAGATATCCCCATTTTTGACCAACGTCCATGTAGGAAGTCTGGTCTCAATTGAGCATCTCGCATTGCCACCCAAATCTCTCTTACTGACATACCCCTAGATTCGCTTCCTCGGAGATCCTACCGCCAAATATACTCAGGCATTGGATCTTGCCTTTGATGGATCTGCTATCTTCGGAGGCCCCAGGAGCAAGCGTTATGCCATGGTGATTGAGGACGGTAAGGTCAAAGAATTGCATGTTGAACCTGACAACACCGGTCTTAACGGTAAGCTAGACGCTTCAGGGATCCTGCCTGAATACTGACTGTCATTAGTCTCTGCTGCTGAGAAGGTATTGTAATCAAGAGACCTCTGGGAGTGATTGCTTATCAGAGCAAGACGATGACTAGAATGCTCTGAATTAAGGAGCCCTGTAAAATATGAGAGTCAAGAAAACTTAATATAAATTAATTTAAATGGCGACGATATTTTATTTCATCTATTGACCTCGATTTTTGATACCATATCTCCGCCAATACGACTGATTTCGGCTAACATCGCCTGCTTATCCATTTCAACGAACTCTTGATCCGCCGCGGCTCTATCCACAGCAGGTTTGGTGGCATATAGTACGTTAACCTTGAATGAGCGTGGGATGTTCTGTGGATTCCACAGACCTGCAATAAACAATCTGTTCGATCTGCTATGGAACAAGACGATGCTGTTCCCGTATATCCTTTCAAGCTCACTTATGTATATTTCGACAGGATCGTACCCAACCAACTCCAAATTACTATCTGACTGAATCTCGAGATTCTTGAATCGGTTTTGCTGCGACAATTGCTTCTTGTTTTCCCTCGTATACTTTGATCCTAAGTGGATGATAAAATCATAATCCTTCGTTGATGACGCAAACAATGATCTGTGGTCAAGATCAAGACATTTCTCTTTCGCCAGCTTACAGGCAGAACGAGCCAGCGCGGTCAAACGCGATGCTACCATTTTCGATGGTCCCTGATCAGTAAAAGCAGCTCCAGTCATGTCATGGTTTGAGGCAGCCAATACAACTGTCCTATTCATGCCTGGGTCAATCTTACGCCATGCTTCAAGTCGGGTGTTGATAGAAGAAACTTCTCTGCTCGTCATTGTCCCAGTGAAATCAACAATCAATGGAGAAATACGCCAATCCCATCGTGATATGAATAGCAGTGTGCGTAAAAATCCAGACATGACACTTGACGGAGCTGTCCATGGAAAGGCCTGCAGGAACGTGTGCATGACGAGTAGCTCAATTAGTTCCTCGCTGACATGCCCACTAAGCATATGCCGGTCGAACCACACCTTGACAAGTCGAATTGTTGGCGAAAGAAGTGGAAATCGAGTGCAGTGAGTCGAAATCGACTGTGTATGAAGGGGTAGCTGAGTAAAGACTCTTTTGTATATAGCCAAGGCGGCCACAGCATCCTCCTTCGCGCGGTTATCATTAGTTTTCTCCTTGATCTGATGCTCAAGAAGCGTCTGCTCTCGATCGTTATGAATCCGAAGACGAAAAACGGCCCCGGATCCATATATAACATCTAGGAAGGCGCAGTTCTGTAATGGATATTCTTTATTTTCTAGACCAAGTCGAGCAGTGATACTATCGTCAGATTCTTCCAAAAGACTGCCAATTTTGATTAAAAATGCTATCTTCGTTCGTTGAATAGCGGCGATATCATCTGGCCATCTCCCTGAACCCTCGAATTGAACCAAGACATCTGCTGGCTCCTTGAGGGGCTGCAGCGGTGAGAATGAAGGTGGAATGATGGAGGAATATCGCAATTGAGGGCTGATGGATGATAATTGCCTCAGTTGTAGAGGAAGTCCTTCTAGGCCTCTAATACTCTTCTCAAGGCCACGGTAGGCTTCCATGAGCGCCTCGAACGATTTGGAGGCTGCTGTATTTGCTGGTAGGGCTTTTTCGAACATCTCTCCAGTAAAATCAACACTGCTACCGACCTCGACACCAAAGTGCAGTTTCAGCAGATGTGTGACTATTTCCCGAAGAATCGAATATGCTGTTCCAGACGACCATACAAGACTTTCAAGAATGCTTCCATCCTTAAACCTCCTCAACTCCGCCTTTTCTCCCCAAAACTTTTGGAATTTGGTAGACTTCTTCTTCTCCTCTGCTGAAGGTCCATGATCCACTAGACGATCAACATTTGCAGTGTCAAAAAGTAGAGCAACTGATATGTATTGGCCTTCTGGTGTAGTTGGGTTCACAGACTTGATGGACCAAGAGGGTAAAGAAGGCTCGGCAACAGTTATGAGTCTCACTCTATCCATCAACCCTTCTTTCAAAACAGCATACACCCGACGACAGAAGCTTGTTGTATGATGAAGGTGGTCACAAGATGATTGCTCAGCACCCGGATTCGGGATTGGTAACTGAACTATACAATCGTATCGTAGTAATGGTTGATCGGTTTTAATGATGAATGCTGCCTCAAATTGATCAAATGTAGGATCGTTGAGCATGGTTAAGGACGTTTTTGCTTCCACCCTTAGCAATTCATAAGAAGAGGGCGTCATCTTATACAAGATGTTCTGCAGTCGCTGGCCGTCAAAAACCATCGGAACATCTGATTTCGATGGTACAAAGTCAGTTGCCTGATATATCAAGGGATTTGCAGCCAAGTTCGTCGCGGAAAGGAATTGGACCACGGCCTTAAACATCTGGTAGCTGCTGTAACCAGATGAGAGGACAGCATGTCCCTTAGAGCCACCTCCTAATAAGAGTAGAGCTGTCAGGACAGACCATTCAAAATGGCCAAACCCACCATGGGAAAGAGAGCTACCAAATCCTCGCTGTCGCAGCCACAATCTACCAAGAATACAGGAATCCCTATATCCAACTGACTGCTTCGAGGCAGAATGGAGCAGTTTAAGGTACGGCTCTATATTGCAGTCTGATCGTAGCGAAGCGTTGTAGAATGGAGAGGCACCCGCCTGGTTATCTGAGCCATCCTTTTGGCGGATTGTGTTCTTTGTTGGTTGCAATCTCGACTCTAGGAAAAGCCCACCTGGTGCGGCCAGGATAATATGGATCTCAAAATCGGACTTTTTGTCTGATACTAAATTGGCAACTAAGATGGGATGGAGCGTATTTCCATTAAGATATTCGAACCGCAGGGCAAATTGCCCATGCGCTGTATCTTGAAGGCCAGCGGCTATACAGGCTAAGTAGTAAGCTCGTTTGAAAAAATATCTATAGTCGAGATAGTCCTTTTTCTCAAAGATTGGACTTGGCATAGTGACCACCATATCTACTGCAAGTGGCGCATCGGACGACCTGACCATGGTCTTCAGCGCGTAGCTTCCCACTACATTGATATTGGACGGCTTCGAATACGATAATTTATACGCAGCATTGGGATCGGGCTTCGGATCGGGAAAAGGAACAGACACTTTGTGGGCTTTTTGCAAGAGTTTTGTGGCTTCTGGAATCTACACATAATGAGTTTGGGTGGCTATATGAGCACTAGAGAAGAGCTTACTGGCAGAGCAGCGCGATCAGGAATCCCCTCAATCAGACTTTTCAATTTCCGTAACGAATCATCTACAGAACCCATTCTTTTTTTGTAATTTGGTCGCACCTCATCCAGCAGTTCGTCAACTTGCAATTTAAACATGCTTGACTTGTATAGTCCTCCGGCATAGAGTGCTTCATCGTCGTTTTCGGTGCGCAAGGATCGAGATTGACGTTGCTCAGGAGATTGGTGCTCTTCTTCAGCAGACGCCCTGTCACCATCATGATCTAGCTTCCGACGTTTCGATGGAGTGATGTCCATTTCGTAGGTACTTGGGGGGAATCCTAGGTATGGGTTTGAGAAAGCGGAACGTTGTAAATAGTAGTAAACCGCGATCATATTTTTTTGTCCCGAGATACTTAGTGTAAGCGCTACACGCTATCTTAGCCGCGATACTGTACCTTATCGCAACGCCACCTCTGACTCCGAAATAGGAGAGAAGGGAGGGTGGGAAGGTGGGGGGGGAATCGCGAATAATAATTGCTGCATAGTACAAGAACTTTTTTTTTTACCTATCATAGATATAACCATCTCACAACCTTAATAACCATATTTTAAAATATCATTCCACCTTTTCGCACTATGTCGGTCATTGAGCTTGGCCAATCCATTCCTGTCCTCACATCACATGTAAGTTCAAATCATATCACTCACTCATAAGAACATGATGTTTTCCTTTAATCCTTCAATGCAATCCCACTCTCTTGTTCCCGTGAGTCAACTTCTCATACTAATGGCCCTAGGCTGTCAGCGTCTCGTTACCCTTATGGAGCGACAATGTAGGCTATGAAGAGGGACAGGAGAGTGTGGTCAGCAAAATGGTCATTGGTTATCCACGGTAAGGAAAATTATCTCCAATTGATATTCACGGAAGCTGGCACTGATCCGGTGACCAAGGTTCTTCATCAATAAACTCATCACCGCGTTTGCTGAGGATATTGTGAAGAAACATGGAAGCCCTGACGAGCTGGCCATGCTCTTCCCGTCAAGCAAGGCTGCCAGGAGATGTGTGAACTTCATGTTGTCTAGAGATGCTTCGGTCGAACCAGACCAGCTGCGTCTTGTTGATCTAGTCTTGGATGACAGCAAACAAGCTCCAGAACTGCTCACGAAGATCTCGCCATGCATCTCAGCCGTAATATATCCTTCGGGTTTGTTTCCTTTTGCCAAACAGTACTGGCAGCATTCTGGCGATGGTGTGTCAAGCAGGCGAGCTGAATTCTGTCATGCTATATTCCTCGATGGTCTTTTAGTGGACAAGGAAACGCTTCGAGGAGCATCTGATGGGTACCCAAGATTGAGCAAAGGCCCACGGCGGTATCAGCGAGGGTCTGTTGACAAAACATCCCCAAAATCACGTAGTGTTGGATCGCCAACAACCGAATCCCAACACCTTTCAGTGGCGAATGGCGCTTCAGAAACAAACGAAAGTTCACAGTTTGTGGAGGAAAGATTTGGCC
This sequence comes from Pezicula rhizophila, assembly GCA_022190145.1. NCBI lineage: Eukaryota > Fungi > Ascomycota > Leotiomycetes > Helotiales > Dermateaceae > Pezicula > Pezicula rhizophila. The sequence goes on from JAJONI010000303.1 coordinate 7,638, forward strand.
GAAACCTGGACGTCTCATTCGTCGATAGTGCTAAGTCAGCAATCCGCCGTCGGATAGCCGGTTCACTCCTGGAAGAAGTAGATTTAGAAAGCGCGCCGAGTGAGAAAATAAGCTCTGATACGCGTGGTGTTACTGGCCTTTCTGAAGATGATGTTCTTCTTTATCCTTGTGGGATGAATTCTATTTTTCATACCCACCGCATGATGCTGGAAGCCCGGGGTCCGTTCAAGAGCATCTCATTTGGGTTCCCCTATGTCGATACGCTCAAGATCTTGGAGAAGTTCGGGCCTGGCTGCCTTTTCTATGGAAACGGGTCCTCGGAAGATTTGGACGACCTCGAAAGCCGGTTGAAGGCAGGCGAGCGGTATCTAGCACTCTTCTGCGAGTTTCCGACAAACCCAATGTTGAAATGCCCGGATCTAAAACGCATCAGAAAGCTAGCCGATACCTATGATTTTGGAGTCGTTATCGATGAAACGATCGGCAACTTCATCAATGTTCATGTTTTACCTGAAGCCGATGTGGTAGTTAGCAGTCTCACCAAGATCTTCTCTGGTGAAAGCAACGTTATGGGAGGAAGCTCAATTTTCAACCCACAAGGGAAATACTATCAACTGTTAAAGAAGGTTGCCGAAGTCGAGTATGAGGATAACTACTGGGCAGAAGATATCATCTTCATGGAGCGAAACAGCCGTCATTTTGTGTCACGAATCGAGAGGATAAATGACAACGCCGAAGCCATTTGCGATGTTCTTAGAAGTCACCCACTTGTCAAGACGGTATACTACCCCAAGTTCAACCCAACAAGGTGTTTTTACGATGCCTGCAGAACAGTGAACGGTGGGTATGGAGGCCTTCTCTCTGTCACCTTCCAAACTACTGCCCAAGCCATAGCTTTTTTTGACCGAATAGAGACAGCGAAAGGGCCAAGTCTAGGCACAAACTTTACCTTGGTATCTCCTTACGTAGTCCTAGCGCATTTCCTAGAGCTAGACTGGGCAGCGCAGTTTGGAGTTCCAGGGGATCTGGTTCGAATGAGCGTGGGTCTTGAGGATAAGGAGGATTTGAAGAATCGCGTGGCCGTTGCATTGAAGGCTGCAGAGGCTGTGGAGATATCATGATGAAGATTGCTCATACTGTTTAGTTAGAACGCTATGTAGGAGTCATCTGCTTCTGTAAGCCGTCTCCTGAATCTCGAGACGGTGGGATGGCCTTCGTTAAAAGCTCTTGAAACCAATGTATGATTAAGAGGCATGACTGACGAAACAGGGACAATGTAATGAATTGTATTGTCACTTGAGGATTACAGATGATACATGGGTATTCACTGTTGAAGACCATGCCATGATATGGCTCTTGCATGTTGTAAGTTGCTGCGATTCAGGTGCAGAGAAATCCGCTTTGTTAGGAGAACCCCTCTAGGTTGATGTCGAATTAGGAGTTAGAAAGTTGGTTAGATCTGTGGATTATACAAGCCCTAAAGAGTAGGTAGATCTATTTCAGCGTCCTCTCATGGCCTAGTATATTATTTAATCACGTGCCAACGGGAACTAGTTTACCTACCTTAGTGCCTCCACTAGACCGCGACGCGTTGATTGTTCGTGACTCCAGCGACAGCCTCGTGTCATAAACTTCGTGAATTTTAACAAGTACGTTCTCCGTGTCCCAGTAACACGAGACATTCGGTGCCCAAGATGGCGCCTCATCAAAAGCGCCAGAGGCAGGAGGATGACGACAATGAAATTATCGCGGTAGAGCGCGCAAGTTCCAGTCTCCGTGGAGGTCCCGATATTGTAAGTGAAGCATCTCCTTCCTTAAATGCCATAGTAAGAGCCTTGTAAATCTGTAGTATCTAACAATGTGCATAGCACCGAAGGAAACGCGTTTCTACCAACGGGCCATCCCCCAAGGCCCGAGATGGCCATCGACGGGATTCGACTAGTTCTTCTAGCGACAGCGATGAAGATATGCCAGATCATGACGCAGATATGACCAATCTCCCACCGGCAACTCAGTATGAGATAGTCCGAGATGGTAACTTCGAACATATGGAGCACACAGAGCTGGATGACCAACGTGCAACTCAGAGACTTCTTGCTCGGCAAAAAAAGTCAGGGCAAGTTGGAAACAATCTTCCGGCAGAGAACGCTATTATCGAGGAAATTACCTGTCTCAATTTTATGTGTCATCTAAATATGCATGTAAAGTTGGGACCCCTCATCAATTTCATCGTCGGCGAAAACGGGAGTGGGAAGAGTGCGATTTTAACTGCCTTGTCTTTATGTTTGGGGGGCAAAGCTGCAGCAACAAATAGAGGAGGTAGTCTGAAGAGCTTTATTAAGGAGGGCGAGGAAAATGCAGTTTTAATCGTCAGATTGAAAAACCAGGGCGACGGTGCCTACCAGCCTGACCTCTTCGGCGAATCAATAATCGTTGAACGACATTTCACCAAAACAGGAAGCGCTGGTTTCAAGCTCAAAAATGCGGCAGGAAGAATAATTTCCAATAAAAAAAGCGATGTGGAAGATGTAATTGAGTACTTTCAGCTTCAAGTAGATAATCCGATGAATATCCTCACCCAAGACGCCGCAAAGACATTTATAACACAATCCAACTCCAAGACCAAATATCTCTTCTTCTACAAGGGTACACAGCTTGAGCAACTAGACAACGATTACAAAACTATCTATGAGCTTATCGACGGTGCGGAGGCCAAGAAGCCGGTCTTGGAAGAGAACCTTAAAGCTGTAGCGGCCGAGATGAAAGAAGCACTTCGAAAGGTCGAAATAGTTGACCAACATCAAGAAATGAGGGATGAGAAACGTAGGCTCCGGAAATTATATGCTTGGGCCCAAGTAGAAGCAGAAGAAAGGTCGTTAGAGAAACTAGAAGAGGATCTTGCAGCCAACAAAGAAAATGTTGAGCAGGCAATGCAAGTTTTGGAACAGAAGTCTCAACAGTTCGCGGAGTCAGAGGCAGCTATTTCGGCTCTTGAGGAACGTATTGAACGTTTGATCCACGAACGCGACAATGTGCAAGATATAGAAAACACAGCAAAGGAGGCTCAAGTTATTGCGAACGAGGATGTCAAAAGACATCATGTTGAATCAAGGAAAATCCAAAGCGAGCTCAGAGCGGCAAGAGCAAAAGTCCAATCATGCCAGCAAGATGTCAATGAGGAGCAGAAGCGGATCGAGGCTGCGGATGGTGGTGCACATGCACAAAAGCTAGCCGCCGTTGAGCAGGCTAATATTCAATGTACAGAAGCCCGGGAAAAGTACGAAAGCCATCTGGGTAACGAGACGGGCTTCAAGACAGCCATTGAAATAGCGGAAAAGGAGCTAGAACGCGCGAAAGAGAAATTAACTAGCAAGCGTTCTGAGATTGCCGAAGCTCGCAAAAGATTGGATGACATTGGTCGGGTGGGAGATCCCATGGCTGCTTTTGACCCAAAGATTGCAAGACTCGTGGAGAAAATTCGGCACGATCAAGGCTTTCAGCAAACGCCAGTTGGCCCAGCTGGGATGCATATCAAGTTACTGAACCTCGATTGGTCATTTGTGCTTGAAAGTATGTTAGGCGCCTGTCTGGGAGGATTCGTCGTAACCAGCAAAGCCGACCAGATACGCTTGGCCGGCATGATTCGCGAACTCAACATTAATTCCTGCCCTATATTCATTGTCCCGCGCAACAGCCTTGGAGATATCACAAGAAACGAACCCGATACTCAGTTTACTACCATGTTGAAAGTGCTTGAACTTAATAACGATTTGGTGAAGAAACTTCTGATCATTAATTTCAAAGCTGAACAGACACTCCTCATAAAAGACAGCCAGGAAGCTACGAGAATTATGTTCAGGGGGAGTAGACCTCATAATGTCTCATCTTGTCTTGCTATAAATGAGCAGAGGCCTGGAATGGGATGGCGGTATACGTATAGTGGGCAGAGCCAAGTAACCGACTATGTGAAAGGCAACACAGGTAGACCTCTTCGGATGAGGACGGAGCGAGAGAATCAAGTTGCTTTCCAAAATGCGGCTATAGAACGACTCGACCGTGAGCAAATTGTACTTGACAGGGAATATCGCGAGGCGCAACACAAGGTGCAAAGGGCTACTTCCGCACACACCCAGCATAAGAAGCTAGAACAGAAGCTTAAGATCGAGATGCAGAAAGCACAACAAAATATCGAGAACCTAAAATTGGATCTTGATGACAGTAATATTCAAGATGGCAAGCTAGAGCAGCTCAAGATTGACCTCCAGGAGGCAGAAGAAGAGGTAGCGCTACATGAAAACTCGTATGAGCAAGGCGTCAATGAGAGGGACAGACTCAACAGGATTGCAAAAGAGAAACATGAGGTTGTCATGGACGCAAAACGTGACGTTGCCGAGGCAGAAGCCAAGCTTAGGAAGAGGCAGATAACACACAACAATATTCGGGATGCGCGAAGTGCGGCACTTCTAGAAAAGAATAGGGCTTTTGAGGTTCTTGACGAGGCCAAGAGCGTAGCGGCCAGATCGGAAGCAAAGCGAGACAAGCAATCTGAGAGAGTGGCTGACTTCATTGCACAAGCATATCAAGCAGTCCCAACAAGGCTTCCTCTTGATGAAGGTATGACTGTCGCTAGTATCGAAACAACACTCGGTGCACTCACAGCACAACTCAATTCATATCAAAAGGCAATCGGCGGAGACGATAATAAAATTCGCGAAGACGCTATCAAGGCAAAGCAGAGATGGGATGACCTGAGATCTCATACTGGGAAGTTGGAAAGATTGATCAAAGCTCTGAAGAAATCTCTTATGCTAAGGTTGAAGCTTTTCCGGAAATTCATAAGATGGATTTCCGTCGCCGCTCGGAGTCATTTCAACCTCTTACTTAGCGAGCGAGGTTTTCGGGGAACAATGCAACTTGACCATCGAGCAAAACTACTCGAGATCACTGTAGAACCTGACGAGACCAGGAAAAGCGCAAAGGGCCGTGGAACCAAGACTCTCTCAGGTGGTGAGAAATCCTTCTCGTCAATCTGCTTGCTCCTGTCTGTCTGGGAGGCAATGGGAGCACCTCTGCGAGGACTAGATGAGTTCGACGTCTTCATGGACGACATTAACCGAGATGTTAGCACAAAGTTGCTTGTGAGTGTCCATAAGCGTCGCTTAGCGTAGTGATACACCAACTGACACATTCTCTTTTTTACAGATTAACGGAGCCCGTGATGCCACAGGACGGCAATTCATCATCATCAGCCCCAAGAGCATTAGCAGCGGTGCAACAGAAGGTGCTGCAGATGTTCAGATCCATAAGTACGATACAATTATCTATCAGCTTTCTATGAATTAGATACTAACTCCTTTCAGATTGATTCATCCTCGAGAACAGCAGAGAAGGATTACTGCTACTGGCAGGTTAGAGTAGACGCATTTCTGAGGTGCAACACAGCCCTCCTACGTCTAAACATTTGTGTTTGAAAAATGGCGTTTTATTGTACTGGTTGATATGTGGCGTATAGGCGTCTGTCAGATCTCTAAGAAGTCGCACTGGTCAACAGCTAAATAAGCTGTTCTGCCTGAGTCTGGGTAAGTGAAAATCGTAGCACCCTCTCAGCGTACTACCTAAAAGCCGGAGTGGAGGGGAAGGAGCTGCGGTTTTGGCTTTAGCTATTAGTATTACTTTCTTGTCAGTAGTTTAGAATTCATCTTGTATAGTTTTACATATGTGACAGCATTATGTAGATCCCTCTGTGGTCACATCTTCATATTCTTACACCCTTGCTCCTTAGGACATTTAAGCCAGCATGAGCAGTAAATCCTACCCACTGTCCAACACTCCCTACAGTTCTTCCGAGAATCTGTGAGTCCTTGAATCTCCTGTCCATAAACTCTCTGGTATTTGTAAAATCGGTAGATTTATCGGTTGTCATGAAAAGCTCAGTTGCAGCGTAAATTGTGGAGAGGGAGGCTCTTTTAGTGTACCAGCTTGTGTCAACTGAAGTGTCTCCTGCGAGAAACCAGATCTCGTCGGAGAGTGAGGAGAGCTCTTTGATCGAGGTGGAAAGGTTAGAGGGTTGTGCCATTAGCGCTAGAGCCTAACCTTGTATTAGTGTAATAAATAAAAACGATGAATAACTGATTAGGAGAGGTACCTCTTGCCAGCGATGAATAATCTCCTTGTTCCCGACCAACCTCGCCCAGGTCAAAGCCTTGACTTTCCCACCCGCACCTAGCTGTTCACCATTGGGCAATGGCTCCAGTATATCGGGGCGCTGAGCAAGCGACAGTCGCTGCGTCAGGAGATGGTAATGAACGAGACTGAAGGCTCCATTTGGAAAGAGATTTGTGGATGCGTCTAGGTAGCCTGCATCTTTGGCTCCCAGACCAAGTGTTGTTTGTGTGAAGCCGTGTCTGGGGATATGTTGGGCGGCGGCCTGAAGGATGGTCCTTTCTATAGGGGTGAAGGTTTCTTCTGGGTGTGGTGATGGGTGGTCGTAGGAATGGTAGAACCTGTGATTGGAAGCTCGGATAGAACCGAATTGATGTGGGCGCAACCGTAGTATTCGTGCTTTTGCTGCCATGACGCGGTGTGGTTGAGGCTTTATTATGTACTCAACTTTTAACCTGCCTAGGTACACTGGTGAAGCGCAAAGTAAAATCATGGAGGCCGAGCTTCCCGCCCCCACATCAGCCTTCAGCCCTGCAAGTGCAGTCAGTTGAAGAGAAAAGCGCGGCCGGCCTGTACTCTCGTGTAACCCACCAGTACAGCATTTCAATTGAACTTTGACAGATGGAGAAATTATTTTCAATGCAAAACCACAACGAGATTGAGGAGGATCTTGGAAGAGAGTATCAGAGAGTAGTTTCTCGCAATCTACCTACTCAAAGTCCCCTCCATTCCAGGTCAGCCACTGTGGCTCATAACACCCTGCACGAGCACAAGACTCACGAGGGATAATAATAAATAATATGGGCATTGAAAATGCGGGCTTTGTTAGATGTCAATATTACACACTTTCCGGTCTGGAGTCCGCTGCTAGCCTGCTGTCTTGGTTCAATATGCACACCACTGCAAGTGAGAGTGAGCAGCATGCTGCGATAGGCAAGGCCGTTTAGTCCGTCGTTTCCTCCTTGTCCTCTCGTTGGTGGACATCCCACCGTTACCGTACGATATTCCCAGAGATGCTCACAGAGTAAGCCAGATCCGGAGTGCTCTGCAGGACTGAGATGATGCACGCCCGCGGATCAAGAGAATACTCAACTACGTCTAGCCTACTTTACCTACCCTACTTATCTGCAGTTTTCAAATGCTGCAGAAGTCTGGGTGGCCGTTACAGAGGCCTGTTTGAGATGCAGACTACAGGATGCAGTTGTTACTGCGAACGCATGGAAGGCATGCAGGTCATGCTAAATGCGAGAATGGCCCTGCCGGCCGGCCAAGAGGCCTGTTCAATGGCGCTCGCAGGGCACTTACAAGCAGGCACATCCGTATCTATTCCGGAATACTTCAACGGCGCCTAGAGGTTGGAGAACGGGCAGGTACGAAAGGTATTTATTTACCTACGCAAGGTACAAGTACATAGGTACACCCGCTTTACCGTTTTCTCGCAATGCCTATCTATCTCAGGGCGCCGTTGCCGCAGTTCGTCGTCCTGAGTGTACGGAGTACTTCCGGACAAATATATTCAGTGCTGCGAGGTACCCGAACAACTAGCTAACTTAACTAGGTGCCTACTAAGTTATACCTAACGATAGACACCGACCTAAGACATAACAGAATGGCTAGTACATCCGAAGGGGACTTCGGCTCCAAACAACAAGGATGGGGATGCTGGTGTGCTCATATGATTGAAGCAATTTGTTGAGAAAAGTGCTGCTGCCGTCGCCAAAAGAACATGATCTGTCATGTCGCATCAATATGTGGTGATGCCAAGTGTGGTGAAGGAAGAGGAGGAGAAAGGAAAGAACCAGACGAGACCAAAAATTCGTGATCGGCGAAGTCCCATTACTAAGTGGCCCCCAATGCCGGCCGCGGTCCCCAATGCCCCCTACAGCGGTTCTAGGCATGGCTCACCATAGCACTGTCATTATTGGGCGATGCTAGGACGACACTTGGGGCACTTGGGCCACGCAGCGCCGAGAAAGATGCCCAACTCAGTTAGCTTCTGATCTTGATCTTGCCTTGCTTGCACTGCACAACCTGCCTGTGCTCCTCTCTTCTTTCGCCCGGCGCGTCTATTACTCGAACAACCTCACACTGCGACACGACACGCATCCACCACCTTTCTCACCCACACCTCCATCACATTCTAGGCTTTCTTGTACATGGTGCCTTCAGTGTAACCCCAATTCTTCACCTCTTCTTCCCTTTTCCTCTCGGCCAGCTTACCCCGGTCAGCCCTGAGCCTGTCGCAGTTTGACATTGGAGGTAGGTACTTACTTGGCCTTTGGCGCCCGCGTTGTTAAAGCTTCTCTGCTGTCTGCTGTCTGCCCTCTTTGCGGCAGCTCCCAGCTGTAGAAGTTCCTCCGATGCATCAATTCCCCATTGCCGGAGCCTCCCCTCCTACGCGCCGCTCCCACGCTCCTCGAGTTCCTTGCTGACATACTATGCCATCCCAGAGCAGCTCTACAGCTTCCCGTCATATTCTGTACGTCCCTCCCCCCAAGTCCTCCCCCCCATCCTCAATTATTCCTAGTATGCCCACTTGACTGGCTGTTCTTCCGACCCGAACCCAGACAATCCTCGTTGCTCTCTTCACCCGCAACGTCTCACAGCTCTCCGTCCTCCAGCCTCTAATTCGTCCTATTAGGCCCATAAGATCACTCGTTCTGCATCGAGATCCTTGTTTTTCCGGCCGTTTCGAAATCCGTGCAGCAGCACAGCTCGAAGCCTCTCTCTGTTCTTATCCACTATAAGAATTTTCTGCACACCACATATATCCAATCGTAATAATGGGTAAGTCCTCTGCTCCCCAACACCATTGTCCCAACCTAAACCCGATTCATCTGCTGCAACAGTTGGCTCTGCCACTTGCGCATTCATTGCAGCCGAGCCAGACTCGTTCGTCTGTTTCTGTGAACCTCTTCTACCTCCCCTCGTCCTTCGTTCTTCGTAACCACGCAACTAACAAATATCAATTTTCAGCAGACACAGGAGATACCTATCGCCCTGTAAGTTCAAAGTCCAGCATATTCATGGTCCAATTCAAGCAGTATTTCAATCTGCAAAGCCAGGCATTGAAGCTCGTGGCTGCCTTGAGAGCCTTGCGGATTTGCGCAGTTGCAAATTATGACTGGCGTTTATTCTTGGGCTGAGGAAGTCTTTGGACTTCAAATTTGTAGCAGCGCTAGTGCGCCTGATACGAGATCTTTGGTGAATTAGGTACATCAACCTTGATGGGCTTATCCACATTACGGCTAGTCCTTGGACTCCCCTCTGGGAATTTACTCTCACTTTCCAGCTTTTCAAATCTTCTACAATGAATCTCCAACTTTCGACAGCTGGCTCTTTATCTCAAGCAAAGGCTAATCAATCCAAGCGCGAGAGAACTCGCTCCCCGCGTCGTGCTCGTTCTCGCAGCCCAGGTCGCTCTAACCGTCGCCGATCCTATTCCCCTCGTAGCCGCTCTCGCAGCCGTGACGACCATCGCAGAAACGATCGTAGATCCCGTTCACCAATGTCGGGTGCAGGTGCAGGTACGGGTGCAGGCGGCTCTGGTGGTTCAGCTTACGGCAGTGCTCCTCCTAGGACGTTCGAAGACCGCGCGGCGGCGAGAGAGCAGATGATGAGCAATCTCCGAGAGACGTCACAACAGGACCGTCGTGTCTACGTCGGCAACCTTTCATACGATGTTAAGTGGCATCACTTAAAAGATTTCATGAGATCCGGTTAGTAAACTATTCCCCAAACCCATAGCTGGAGGAGAAGGATGATATAACTAACACTGGATTTCCTTAATTTAGCTGGAGAAGTTCTCTTTGCTGATGTTTTATTGCTTCCGAATGGAATGTCGAAGGTGGGCGCCTATACGTAGCTGGTTTTTTCTTTTCTGGTCTTTGAAGGAATGTTGGATTGACGGATTGGGACGTTGTTCCGTGGGTTATGTAGGGATGCGGGTGAGTTACATCAAGCAGACCTTTCTACGGACAATAATTAACCTCTTAAGTAGTATTGTAGAATATGCCACCAGGGAGCAAGCTCAACAGGCCGTCAACACTCTCAGCAACCAAAACCTCATGGGAAGACTTGTCTACGTTCGTGAGGTACGTATTTTGGGAGGCCCAAAGCTTCCAGGTATATCTCATCCTGACAACTTTCAAAAAATAGGACCGTGAGGCCGAGCCTCGATTTACCGCTCCAAGCGCTGGAGGCCGTGGTGGTTTTGACCCAAGCGCGGGACGTGGTGGATTCGGCGGCCCATACGGCGGTGCCATGGGTGGTGGCGGAGGTGGTCGCCAAATCTACGTCTCCAACGTTTGTCACATCCCTATCTCACTCTTTTCTTTGTTCGGGCGTGTGCTCGTAGTGAGCATTATTATTGACTTTCTTCTCTAGCTTCCTTACACTGTCGGATGGCAGGATCTCAAGGACTTGTTCCGCCAAGCTGGTAAGTTCCTGCTCATAGCTAACGCATACGTAGATAATCGTTATTGATGTTCTCTAATCTAGCTCGTAACGGTGCTGTCATTCGTGCTGATGTGCATATTGGACCCGATGGCCGTCCCAAGGGATCTGGAATTGTCGCTTTCGAGTCTCCTGATGATGCTCGCAATGCAATTCAACAATTCAATGGATATGACTGGCAAGGACGACCACTCGAAGTTCGAGAGGATCGTTTCGCTGGTGCAGGTGGTGGCTTTGGAGGCCGAGGTGGCTTCGGTGGACGAGGTGGTTTCGGAGGTGGTTTCGGCGCTCGTGGTGGTTTTGGAGGCCGAGGCGGCTTTGGTGGATTCCCAGGTCGTGGCGGCTATGGTGGTGGTGGATTTGGAGGGCCCCCAGGTGCTGGCTTTGATGGTGGTGCACCAGCAGTATCTGCGGCTCCAAACCCCTTCACTGATTATGCTACCGCTGGTACCGAGAGAAGCGAGATCATATACGTTCGCAATGTAAGGACCTGCACTACGTGGTATCAAGGATAGTACTAACACTCGGATTAGCTTCCATGGTCAACCAGCAATGAGGATCTTGTTGAGCTCTTCACCACCATTGGAAAGGTCGAACAGGCTGAAATCCAATATGAGCCCAACGGTCGATCTCGGGGTACCGGTGTAGTCCGTTTCGATTCAGCCGAAAACGCGGATACAGCAATCGAAAAATTCTCCGGTTATCAATATGGCGGTCGTCCTCTTGGATTGAGCTTCGTCAAGTATCAAACTCCTGGCGGCGGTGACGCCATGGAGACCGAGGCAACGAGTCTGACCCAGGATCAGATCATGTAAAACAGGTCAGATCAAGCAGTCAGTTTGATTTTGAGCAATATTCGGCATCAGAGTCTCGCGCGACAATATAATGGAGCACTGCGGCGCATTTTCTCGATGGATCCTTCTCCTTACATGTACTCACACCTTTCCTTTATCAAATTGTCTCAAAGCCAAATCGGTATGAAGAGGTCTACAAACAGCTCGGTTCCAGTTGCGTTGTTCTCCTACCTTCAAATCATACACATCATGGCACAATCAACTTGGATGGGACGTGCCTAATTTCCTTTACAAAAAGTTGCCGCATCAATACCAAGCCAGATGTACAGAGTCGGCTGTTATTGCCGCCTTTAGTTACTGGTAAAAGCAGTCACGAATGAATGGATGGATTTCCGTAATATTGGTGCAGATGATTTCAATGTGAATTCAGTGACATTTTGCAAAGGTATTTTTATTTAATTATCAAGTTTCGTTAGCTCACCCAAGCATCAGGCCTTCCAAATACCTTGGTCTCAAACTCATGGTCTTCTGGGAATGCTAAAGCAAGGCTTCAATCGTTAAGTAACCTTCAAGAGGGAGTGACAGCAACACATCCTCAAATGTAACTATCGAGGTCAGTACTTCACTCCGCAAGCAAACAGAATAGCAGAGGACGGGTAGTGGTTCCCGCTACAATCACCTCAACTCAGAGTTCAAAGGATCTAGCCCATTTCACTTTGCTCTTTGGTAAGTAAAAGGCAAGTTTGTGATTCACAGCACACTATGTATATTATATTCTATTGTTTACTCCTTCGGCGGCCTTTCTGAGCAACATGTTGGTGATTCACAGCTAATGTCGTGAATGTGTGGATTTACTTCCCTTCTCGGCTGGCTATAAAAGTGCTGGGTGATCTTGTCAGCTTGATACCGTTCTACTATTCAAGTCGTAGGCATCAAAACATTCTTTTTGTGCTTCAAGTACCTAAGAACCAACTTAAGACCATCATTTGCACATCACCCCGTATTCTTTAATAGCGTACCATTCGTGTGCTGTGCATAGTCCATTCACTCCCAGCACTTGTTCCAGCTGGACCAGCCCTGCAGTGTTGATTCTCTCGAGTTAGTTGAACAGCTCAACTTTCAGGAGTTACACTTACGCACAGTCATTTCCATTCAAACCAGGCCAGCTCTACATATTTTCGAGGGGTTCAACTTGACTCAACGGTTCACCTACCGCCTACTCATAATCATACTATTAACCACAATTCCAACACGATGTGTTTGATAACGCCTTACACACTTCCATGCTGCCGCCGCACATACGTAGCAGTAGCCAAAGTCTCAACCTGCCAAGACAATTGGCCCAAGACTATTTGCCCGCCAGAGATGTGCATACAGATAGGAGGGGAAAAACCGCACGCTCGGAAGAGCGGAGAATGCTGGAGGTGCGAGGCAAAGCGGCGAGGACTGAGTGGATTCCAGAGAAATCGTATGAGACCAATCACAGATAAGGCTATCATTGGCCCAGGATTGGATACGGGTGTGAGCATGGATTCCAGTGTTCGTCAGAGACGTGGGGAGGCCAACGCAAAGAGAAGCGGAATTTGTTGGTATTGCGGGTGTGAGAAGGGTTGTATGTTGTGTGGTAAGAACAAGAAGAAAGATGCATCGAAGGGAACTCCAGGATTCGCGATCGTCTCCAAGAAGGGTAGGGGTGCTGAAGAGGATACTGATTTATCTACCCCGACTCGCTCGAAGCGCCTAAAGCTCACTGAGCCCATAACTCCACCAGCAGCTACTCAGCCATCAGCAAGAACTGCTCAGCCACCTCAACTTGACGACCTGTGGCAGCCAATTAACAGCACAAGTGGGCCACAGCTCACTACAACCAACCAGTATTTCCAGGGAGGCACTTCCTTCCTTGGCGACATGACCACTGGAGGAGCACTTATGCCCTGGGAACTTTCAGGCCGATTCCCAGATATGCCGGGTACCAGTCAGGCCATGTTTGCATATCACCAATACCCAGGTGTGAGCGTTGAAACGTCAGCCGGACAAAGTCAGCAAGTCAAACAAGACCATAATACAGACCATAATCGAACCAACGATGACGAATTTGCAGAGCTGAATAGTATTCTGGACGAATTCAATAACTCTATTAAGTATCCAGATTCGTATACATACAAGCGATAGATGCTTGCTCCTAAGGTACTTACCACAGACTTCTTGCTATTTTGGTAGAAGCCAACGAAGGTGTTGTCGAAGCAAATCTATCTGGAAGATTGGTGAGTTGATTGAACGGTGGAGATAAGTTATCAAGAATGTGAGCAGATATATGGGTTTCGAGCATACCTGGTTCGGGTATGATAGCATTTCTGGAGGTTGCTGGTTATCCAAAACCATGCGGAGCAGGTATTTCGGCGCAGGACAAGTTTATTTGGTCAGAAGTAACTTTGGAGTTTGTAGGTCGGAATATACCCTCAACTTTTTTCTTCAAGACCACATTCGAGGTTGGAGAAGATGCCAGCCCGTTTGATTGTCTCCTGTAGATGCCCGATCCACTTGAGAAGGTTCCAGTAGATAGCCCTGCCTCAATATTACGCCATATTTCCCAGCTATGCCTTCTTTCCTTCATCTCCAGTAGCACCGCCCTTCCTCTTCTTTGCCTTACTTTCCTTCTTCCTCTTGCTACGATCCCTCTTCCTCAACCCAGACATGCCCAACTTGCACACCTCAGCATACTTCCCAAAGAAAGCCTCCAGTGCATCTGTCTCTACTATCGTCGAGAGCTTGAGCTTCTGATCGCGCTTCTCTTTTGACTTGCCGTTTGTGGCTCGAATTATGATTGGGGTTGGCTTGGATATATTAAGGTCTGGAAAATCGGCGCTTGATGTGACATCGATTGCTTCGTCTAGGTCGTATGACACTACCTGCGGGTCAGAATGTGCTGGAGTCAATGCGATTCTGCTAGTCCTTACTGCGCTTTTGAGTCAGGAATATGGAGCCATGGTCTTTTTGACGTCGTTCATCGAAGAGCTCTGAGAGACGGAGAAAGAACTGTTTGTGCGCATCATAGTCAGTCAGTCAATGACAAGGACGAGGTCGTGAATGAATGATTACTTACCTCGTCGTTGCTCAGATGTCCCCCCGGCATACTGTCAAAAGGGGGAGAGAGAAAAAAAGTCTCGGTGTGGAGGGTGTTGTGGTTATCAATCGATACTGGTACCTAAGGTACTGTACTGTAGATAGATGATGGTAGTCGCAATCAGAGAGTTGTGGGGTGAACACCCCTCCTCCTCGGCTCTGGCCTGGCCTAGCTTGGCCGCCTTGCCAATCCAAATTTTTGAGCGTCAAAATATTTAGGTATTCACCTTGGTAATCTCCATCCTCTTCTCTTACCACGACGACTAGACAATATGCGCCAAACACAGAATTTGTTGAAGTTGCCTGCTAAGTTGGTTCAGGAGCTAGGAGGAGATGGTAAGCAATCACAAATTATTCACTTACTGTCGTCGTCTTTCCCTGATTAGTTATGTACCACGCTGTACCTTTTACAAGTACACCATCTTTTAATTGACAATCTTTGACCATTATTTTACAGATATACTTTCTGGCTCCGGCAGAAAGAAATCGCGTTACAACCCAACTAGTCGCAAGGAGAGCCGGAAAGCAGAACGATCCCAGAAAAAGTCTTTAAGAAGCGGTCCTCCTCCACAGAAAAGGCTGAAGACACAGCACACTGAACATCCGACTACGAAGTATGCAAAGACAGAGCCCGCACCGCAGACAACTACGCCACCGCCAGCTGGACACGTCAGTCCCGTTTTGAAGTCGAAGTCTATATTGAAACGTACAAAGAAACCAGACCCCCTACCAGATGGTGAGAGGTCAATTTCTCCGCCCCAGAGTATCCCACGAGCTGTGAAGCATAAGCTAGAGGAGGACGATGCAGAGATCGCAGCGTTAGAGAAGAGGCTTGGCATCAAAGGCAAAAAAAAACTCCTGAAGAATGACGAGTTTGCCGATCTCTTAGAGGGCTTGGACGAGGCCACTGATTCAGATACTCAGCAGAAAAAGAAATCCAAAGCAGAAGGTGATGAGTGGCTTAATCGAAAGAGAAATGAAGCACGGAGAAGAGCTCAGGGCATGGAAAATCAAAATGTAGAAGAGAATTCAGGCCAGAGCGAGGAAGACTTGGATGAAAACGACGCCGTAACTGACGATGAGGATGAAGATGGAGCGTCTGGTATGTCACTTGATGGACCTGAATTTTCTGACGACGACTCGGATGGAGGTTTAGATGAATTACAGGATGACCAAGAGGAGTTTGGTAACTTTGACGAGTCCGACTCTGAAGACTCCAACCAGAAACCAGCACCCCGTATTCGCGAGAATCCATATGTTGCTCCCACAACAGGAGGTGAGGCCGCGCCAGCGAGGTATATCCCTCCATCGCTACGAAAACCAGCATCCTCAGATTCTGAAGCACTTCTTCGCCTGCGACGCCAAATGCAAGGTCTTGTCAATAGGTTAACGGAGGCCAACCTGATCTCTATCCTCTCTGATATTGAGAAGATTTACCGAGACAACGCTAGACAACATGTCACGTCGACACTGGTAGACTTACTCCTGACACAGGTATGTGAGCCCACAAGTTTGCCAGACACTTCTATCATTGTCCCTGCTGGGTTTATATCTGCAGTATATAAAATCATTGGGACAGACTTTGGTGCTCAGGTGATCCAAAGAATTGTGGAGCTTTTCGATGAGCATTACAACCATGCAACAGCTTCAAGCAAAGATGGCCTGGCATCTTCAACTTCGGAAAGGAGCAAGGAGACCTCCAATCTAATTACCTTGCTTTCGCAACTGTACAACTTCCAAGTTGTAGGAAGCAATCTCATGTTTGATTACGCACGACTGCTCTTAGAAAAGTTGTCAGAATTAAATACAGAGCTTATCCTCAAATTAGTTCGTGTGTCTGGCCTACAGCTGCGGCAGGATGATCCTTCAGCTCTCAAAGGTATTGTTACTATGCTACGACAGGCGGTGTCGAAGGTTGGCGAGGAGAACATTTCCGTAAGAACGTCATACATGATAGAAACCATAGACGATTTAAAGAACAATCGCATGAAGACCGGTGCGGCTGCGTCTGCAGTCACTTCAGAACATACAATACGAATGAAAAAGACACTGGGGACACTTAATACACGTACAATCAAGGGCAGTGAGCCTTTACGAATCGGACTCCAAGATATACAGGACTCGGACAAAAGGGGAAAGTGGTGGCTTGTGGGAGCAAGCTGGCTAGGGAAGGAAGCCGGAGATGCTGTCACAAGCAAGTCCGAGACACCCATTACAAGGAAAAGCACTGCACCTGTCGTGGATGCTAGAACGTCGGATCTCGTACAACTGGCTAGCGAGCAACGGATGAATACTGACATTCGACGCGCCATTTTCATCACCATCATGTCCGCCGCTGATTACCAGGACGCCTATTTACGGTTGATGAAACTCAAGCTGAAAAGAGTGCAGGAGCTCGAGATCCCAAAGGTTCTGATTAGGTGTGCAGGTGGTGAACAAAGCTACAATCCTTACTACACACTCATAGCACAGAGATTATGTGGCGATAGAAAGCTCAAGATGGCATTTCAATTCGGACTGTGGGATCTGTTCAAGAAAATGGGAGAGACTGATGAGGATATAAATGATCAAGGAGATGACGAGGAGGACGTTTTAGATACCAGGCGTCTTGTCAATTTGGCCAAGATGTTTGGTACTTTGATCGTTGAAGGTGGCTTGGGTTTGAGTGTGCTCAAAAATCTCAATTTGAGTTACTTACAGCCAAAGACAAAAATATTCTTAGAAGTGCTGTTTATCACTATACTTCTTTGGTCTCAGAGACAGTTCGAGATAAAGAGGGATGACCAGGCTATTCTCAACATATTTACGAAGGTTAAAGACACTCCGCAACTAATCACAGGCCTGCAGTGTTTCCTGAAAAAGGTTGTAGCAAAGACCGATATAGCTGGTGGTAAGGCCGAAAAGGCCACTGTGAAGTGGGCTTGCAAGGTAGCTCTAAAAGCACTCGAGACAATTATAGCGATGGACAGAGAGGAGGACTGAGTCCATTCTTATTTAATATAAAACTTCAACTGTAATCTACTTGCTTAAGGTGACAATCTCCAAGGATGCTGGGCAAACACTAGCCATTTCTTACCTACTTCTCCCTTAATCTTCAATCTTTGCAAGCTCTTATCTTGAGACGACATGTGGATATTCTGGATGGTAGTTATTACTGTCATAGTGAGAGTTGTTGCACAGTGCACTGCCATTCAACGTGAGTTACCGAATGGAGCCAGAATGAAAGAAATCAAATTCATTCTAGTTACTTGCGAGTAAGTCCTACGTCCCAATTCACTAAGGCCTCACATCCCTAACGGTGAGCATACTGTAGTGCTGAATCTCCACCTTAGAGAAAAATCGGAAGGATATATCTAATATTTTTACTTGACATCTTTACGAGTGCATATACGCTCCCCAGTTTTCTTGAATATTTCAATATATCAATCTGTACTTCGTATCTCTATTACCGTTCCAAGAAAAGTGTAAAACCCTCCATTCTTAAAAGATCTTTAAGTGAGAATAACACTGACGGCTTTATGCCGTGCTCTCTAGCTTCCTTCCATACGCAATGTTTCTGTGGTATTGGTCAGCATCATTCCAGAATATTGAAATAGAAAGACTACTCACTGGCATGGTAGATACACGTGAATGAATGTATCCTTCACGTCTTTCCTGACTCCGGTCAGGAAGACCTGGATTTCCTCAGCTGACCATCCCAAAATCCCATGATCTTCAGGCTAATTCCCTCAAGTCCATTCAGCAAGTCTGTCTGTCAATATAATCCAACTTCGTTGAAGTACTTTCCTTTAGGCCACGGACTCGTCGGCTAGTTCAAGATACCCTCCTAGAACGAGTAAGTTGAACGCTTGCCGCAGGACAAATGCTGGGTCTTTGAAACAGTTAAAAGGGCTCGGCAATGGACATAATCGATTTTCTCATCGAAAATCCACTGGTCTTCTGCGTCTTCAATCTCGAAGCGGCAGTCGGGAGGAACACCTTATTGTTCGTGTATTGATTGTTATGATACAAGAAAAGTACATACTACAATGGCTGAATTGCACTGAGGTCTGTTCCAAGCACTTATGCTGAAGGGTACTGCTGTGCTATATTCGCCTATTCAGTATGGCATTTTTCATTCCCAAGGGATATCGTTGACAGACCGAATTCTACCGCCGAGATTCCTGTACCTACTACAATATTAGAGTAAACCCAGAGATGACAATGGTGGGAAATCCTGACCAGTTGCAATACCAAGAATATTCCGAGGGGTCTCTCCAATTGGTGCGAGATGTAATTTCCCTTTCAAGGTTACACCGAACAGTGCGTGTTGGATGTCTGTGGTTTCGTTAGAACAGTTGGAAATTTTATTACACGACAATAATTCCACCTAGTCGTTCCTACTCTTGCTGATAACCAGGCATGTTAATTAGGTAAGTTGTTTCGAAGGCATCAAGTCCTGACTGATCTCGTCGTTCGGCAACGAATATTCTTGCGAGCTTTGAGATTAGTTTTGGGCCAGGACATTTGGAGATAAAACTTGTACTATCCTGTGTATACCGGTGGCAAGTATGCCCATTTTCTTCGACATATTCATAAATACTGGAGCGTAAAGATAACATAGACGTTCTGTGTAACGGCATAGATTATCAGCAATTCTATGCCAAATTCTCAAGGAGCACAAACATAACACACATCCCATCAATAGCTGAATCATTGCTGTCCTGTTAATTATTATATTAATTTTATATATATCCTCGAAAGGGCTTCAGAAGGAGCCCAGACATACGTTAGCGTCTTGATTATCAACCAAAGGCAATGCTAGAGCGCTGCCATCCCAAGATACCGTACGCTGTAATTCTCCACCATCGACCTCTTAGTCTTCTCTCGTGGCCACTATTCCTGGTTCTGTCGCCAGTTCCTCGTTCTTGGTATGGCTGTGATGACTAGACGAATCATCGGAGATCTTGGCATATGTTACACCTTACACAAGCTACCTACTCAGTACGCACAACGCCGGCTGTAATGGGATCAAAATTTAAAAGTCGCATAATCTTTTCACTCGGCTGTACAGAAATACGGATAAGGTAAGGCGCTGTCAACCACCTTGCGGCCGAGGCCTTTCACTATTGAATAAGACGTGAGGTATAAATCTCCACACACCGCGGAAATAAGACATTGAAAGCGTAGGTAGCGGAATGGGTTTTGATTGTAGTCATCTTCGATGGTTGACCAGTACATTCAGTTTGCAAAACATTCGTAGCATGTGCTGAATGTGCTGTCTTTGCAGGCAAAATGCAGTCTTAGTTGTGACGGGTCATATGCCTTGGCCTCGGGCTTTTACTGCTCGAGCTGTTCTTCTAGTCCTTGGGACTTCGGCACTTGCAGCTACTTCACCCATGCCGCCAACAGGAGAATACTAGATGTCTGAAGGCAGATACGTCTTCAAAGGAGCATGTTACTTTCCTCAGCCACCCATTTCCTTCTCAGCCTTTCCGGCAGACACCACCCTCGTTTGATCCTCAATCGAGAAGGTCGAAGTTCCTTGTTGCAGGGCATAGACTAGTACGGATACAGATTCAGCACCTTTGAAATCGTCGGCTGACCGAATTGCATTCAAGTCGTCAGCGAATTCCAGTGTTGCTCGCTGCATGAGATATTTGGTGAACTCGGTCGAAACAGCTGTTTCTGCCGGTGTGGCTGGCTTGACATTTGAAGCTGGATCTTGGACTCTAGCACTCTCCCGCTGCTTCTTTTTAGATGTTGTATTCACGTCGTCTGTTTGCGTTGGCTTTTTCTCCTGACGACCTTCATCGCTATCACTGCTGTCGCTGTCGGAGGATACTACTGTAGTGCTTGTTAGCATAATTAATTCAACGAGGTTCTAGTGGAATGTGTCGGGGCATACCTTGGGTCCTCGACTTCCTCTTCTTATGGCGCCGTGGCTTGGTTGCGATTCTGCCTTCCATAGTTTGTTTTGTGGTTTGCTTCCTGAGGTAAAGGAAAGCTTCTTAAGAGTTCGTGCCACTAGGAACGACCCACCCTGCAAAAACACACCAAAAATGGCGAAATTACACGCTTTTAAATGATTGATAAATCAACAACAAATAGAAATAAAGATATTAAATTAAATATTATATATAAGAATTGCTTTATTTTTAATTTGTACTCTTTAGAATTTAATTTATTTAC
>JAJONI010000304.1:0-28307 GCA_022190145.1 Pezicula rhizophila
CTTTTTAGGTAACTACTCTTTCTAACTCGCGTATTTTATAAGTTTATTTTCTAGATAAGTTACCTAGCTCCAGTATTTGATTTAAAATTTGCTGATACATAAGGGATGCTTACGAGACTAACTCTTGAAGAGCAATTCGTACAATTTGCTCACTACATTTGCGTGCTTAGGTCTTAAGTAGTGAGGTCAAAAATCCCCTGGGAATTGCTAGGTGTTCTTCCCGGGATGTAAGTGATTCTAACTTGCTGTACCTGGTTATTTTTCACCATTCTAACGAGCTAGAGTCTAGCTGCAAACATTGGGTTTCGTCAAGTCCACGAAGAAGCACTTTTACTAGATGGGAACTCAAGTGTTGCTAGAATTGTTCTAAAAATGAACAGGCGAGAACCTTAGCTTAGCTTCTATACTAGAGAGGAATTAGAAGCAAATCAAAATCAGGATCTAAACAAGTTGTAGTTCTCGTTTCAAGTCATTGTGCTTAGAGAAAGTGGTGGCTTCTGTCAGCCTTGTATCTATTGCGTTAGCTAAGAAACATTCGTTGCTGCTACAACTTGCAAGGCCTATTAAGAGGAGCAGCTTCGAGCTAATTAGGTCGACGAAGTTTATATTGATGGCAGAGCTATCGCGGAGAATGTGAGAGACAAAGTGGTTGGACAAAATCCTTTAACTCGTCGAGGTCATGTCTCTTAGAGAGCCTCTGGTAGTTCCTACATCTCTGGAGTGTACATACCACAGAAAAGGATATCGTATGCGTCATTGGCATTGTAGAAGGGAAATGGCCAGTTGAGAGAGATTTCAATCCCATGCATGCTTTTGACACTACCAGCGGGCGAGAGATCAGTTGCTAACTTTAGTATAAATCCTCAACTTTAGGAAGCCTGTAGGTGCCCACGGAAACTCCATTTCACGAAGTGGCACAACAAGTTGTGAATGGCACTGTGAAATCCCCTACCGAAGACATTTTCCTTGGTTCATATTGCAATTGTAGAGGCTTATCGTGCTGTGGATGAATGTACGGCGGGTGGTAAGATTGTAACTTTAGTATAAATCCTCAACTAGATGGCCCAAAGAGAATACTTGTAAGCTGACTTTACTGTGAGAGTAGTCGACCGCCTAATGTTTTGTTTCCTTCAGAGATGCGTCGCTTTTTCCCTATCTGGCTGAATGCATTCTTTCAGCGATCATCCTAAGGCAAGGAGCAGCCCTAACAATGGCATTGGTCTGAAATGCAATCAATCGGCGCTACGTGAACGTGTTGCGGAGGATCCGAGTCACCACCAACAGCAGACTGCTCTAAGTAATGCACCCAGCCAACACCCAACACGACACAGATCTGGAGATTGGATAATCTGTCCGGGTGGAGAGCTGTATTATCCACCCAAAAGATGCTTTGCAGTGACAGCTGGCCCGACTCAGGTGTACGATAGATAGTGTACCGTACCGTACCGTACAAAGATCTGCAGTACATCTCACTCAATGTTTGGAATTCCCAATTTAAAAATTCCACGAAGCCGCGGTGGGAAGTGTGAAGATCAGCACCCCATCCAATGCCCCCCAGTCCTCCTGTGTAGCGCGGCCGAAACTAAACCAGGAAGGGGCAAGCCCTTACCAGGCGCCTTGGAAATTACCTACTTTCGTAAGTAGAGGTGCAAGCACCCCCGGACATCGATTGGGAAATGTTTCAGCAACAGCGCATTCATTCACTCGACATTCTTTGGCTCTAGAAACAGGAATCTCTTCCTTCAACAACAACGACGTTCTTTTGCTGTCCCTCTTGGTCACAGATCCCCAGCGACTATCGCAGGTCATAGTCGACACCATCTTTCCTTCATCCGTCTCTTTAGCGTTTCGATAGGCAGAGTCTCAGACCTTGATTTGAATTGCACGTTCTCGACGCCAAAAATCCCTGTCCTTGTCCCCCCCCGACTCCTCACTCACTTTTTGACAAGATTGTTCTATGAATACTTTCCTTGGATGTTAAAACCCAACCTGGATATATGCGCGGGTTGCTCGACTTATCTCTGGATCATCACGTCGAGGCTGGGACGAGGACGAGGATAACGAAGATAAGGAGACAAGATACAACATGACGCGACCAGAGATCATAAGGGCCGGTCAGTCCACGCATTTGTTATTCTATTTGCGTGACAGCCGTTGCTGACAATCACAGATTCAATTGACCTCCAAGACTCGAATTCCCCTTCTGCGCAAGACCACACTCGACAACCATCACATCCTAAGCCACTGGGCGGAGGCCCGCCGGCTCCTCATCAGGCAGATACACTACGTGAAGTTGCGGCTGAGAGCGCAGAACAAAATCTAAGGAGTCCTCGGGTATCGAAGGAATGGAGCAATGGGGAAATTCAAGATATGCAGCAGTATGGGGATGATGAATTAGCCTCCGGCGTCTCGGCTTCATTGAATGCCTCGAAACTGCAACAGCAAGACACTCTTGCAGTCGCACAAAATGGTGGTCTCACAGGGTCAACAACTGAAGACGCTGAAATGGCAGATGCAGAGGGTGACGACGGAATGGACGACGACGACGATATGATGGATAAGATATCGAGCTCCCCGTCAATTGACGATGGTGGGTATCCCCTCCCTCAATTGTGGCCAGCAAGAGTCGACTCGCTCTCATTGGATATGTTGCCTTCAAGCTCTCCGTCGTTTACACAAGCGTGCAACGATAGTTCGTCGCCATATAGGGAGACACCTGATCACTATCCGTTGCGGCCAATACGCGAATCGGACAAGGAAGTAATTCAGGTGGCACAGGCAAAAGACTCTAATCATCATCTTCGGGGTGAGTATCTAGACAGCCTAGGCAACGACGAAGCCAACTATGAGGATGATACACAGGACGATGGATCCTTAGCACCCACAACAGCGGAAACCGAACCTTATATCGAACCTTATGATCATGACTACGACGTGAATTATACTGCGGACGGAAGCCCGGTCGCTCCATCAGAACAGGACTTCGATGAGGTTATTAGGAATATCAAAGATGAAGTAGTACTCACAATTCCATATGAAAGTACAGACGAAGAAGATGATGATTATGATGATGATGAATTTCTTTATGCTTCCAACTCAAGATTTGTTGATTCAGGTTGGGGCGGAGAATGCTTACAAGAATTAGAGGATATTGATTTCGAGTTCGTATACGCACTACACACCTTCGTTGCAACAGTAGAAGGTCAAGCGAATGCCACGAAAGGAGACACTATGGTTCTTCTCGATGACAGTAATAGCTACTGGTGGCTTGTGAGGGTCGTGAAAGACAGCAGTATCGGTAGGTCTTACCCCAGCGGAAGAACGGAGAATATAACTAAACTAACTTCTCGCAGGATACCTACCGGCGGAGCATATCGAGACGCCAACAGAACGGCTAGCACGGCTTAACAAGCATAGGAATATTGATGTATGGATTTCTTTCACCTTTTAAGATCTTTTATCTAATCTGATCAGCTCACATCTACCATGCTTGGTGACCAAGCGGAAAAATCGAAAAATCCTTTAAAGAAGGCTATACGGCGCAGAAATGCAAAGACTGTGGCATTTGCACCGCCAACATACTTCGAGGCATCGGATAACGATTATTCCACGGACGAGGATGAAGGCGATGGTGATTTCTACGGCCAACAAGAACCTCAAGCTACTTCCCAGGAACAAGGTACAGAAGGTGATGAGGTAGCTGCTGTAGAGCCCCTAAAACCTCGTGCCGAGCTTCGCGAGGTTAAAGGTGATGCGGCCGGTTCTGAAAAGGATCCAGCATCGAAACTTAGTTCTGATACGGTGAGGTCAAGCGACGAGATCTTTGAGGGAAAGAAAGAGAGCAAGTCAAGGAATGGCACTGTCCGCAATACGGACTCTTTCTTTAAGGACGACACTGTGGAAACTCGGAAAATTACTCTCACGCCGAACCTTCTTCGTGATGACTCAAGTACCTCAACTCGGACTTCTGGTGAATCGAAAGAGATCAAGCAACGACCTAGTCTTGAAAAACTGGAGAAAGATTCTGAGAAAGACAAAAGCAAAGACAAAAAGGACAAGAAGGATAAAAAGGATAAGGACAAAAAGCCCGGTATGCTTAGTGGCCTTTTTAAACGCAAGGAGAAGAAACCTAAATCACAAGATGAAGAGCTGGATGGACCAGGCCCCGACACTAGATCCTTTGAGGAATCTAGGACGTCTCCGGCCCCTAGCAAGGACTCAGAGGAGCTTGTTGCCATTGAAGAACCGAAGCAATCACAGGCAGAGCAAGTCCAACGCCAACCTAGTAAGTTGCAGAAGCAACCTCGCGCGGAAGGATCTCCAGGTAAAAAGCAAGCTGGAGCTGAAATAAAGACACCTGAACCTCAACAGCAAGTTCCTGCGCCTGATCGCGCACCTCAGCTAGAACCA
Source organism: Pezicula rhizophila (assembly GCA_022190145.1). NCBI lineage: Eukaryota > Fungi > Ascomycota > Leotiomycetes > Helotiales > Dermateaceae > Pezicula > Pezicula rhizophila. The sequence goes on from JAJONI010000304.1 coordinate 4,411, forward strand.
GGCCAGGCTCCAGCTACTATGCGCCTCGTCCAACCCGAGTCTCAACCCACAACTGATGCTCCTGTAGTGCAGACTCGCGAAGGCTCTCCAGAGCTCACCAGGGGTCCCACACCTGTTGCGTCGCCGCCAAGAGAGCAGAAGGCCGGAGGCACTATCTCTAAGATGCTGCGTTCTGCAAGCTCTACTACTACGGATAACAAACCTGTAAAGACGAAGAAGGCCAAAGAACGTGTAGAGCTGGATGACTTTGACTCATCGAGAGAGGGCTCGCCAGTTGAAGAACCTGCACAAGCACCTGCTAAACAAGCCCAGAGGCCCATTCCAGGAAGCTTTCCAGAGAGCTATACTGGAACACCTGCAAATGAGAGATCTAATGCTATGGACGAAAGGCTTTCGGAATCCCCAGTCCAAGTATCTCCTATTAACTCCCAGTCATACGCCCCTGGCCTTATAGTTGATACATCAAGTCAGGAGGATGTTCCATCGCCGGCATCTTCCCCATCGCCAGAGTTGATTGATGCTGATGAGGCCCGGGATAAGAAAGGACCGGGCAGTTCGTCAACATCCGCATCGACATCCACATGGAGTGATTCACACTTGCGGACATTCTTCGACGACGATGCGGACATAAAAGATCTGCTGGTTGTAGTATATGATAAATCAGGAGTGGTGCCTGCTGGTCCAGACCATCCCATTACTGGGAATCTGTTCAAAGAAGAAAATGCCAAATTGGCCGACATTACAAATGTGAGGGGAAAACCCCTTTCGCGCAATTGAAAGTTTTTATTGCTAACTGATTTTCAGCGATTGGACGGAATGCTTGGTGACTGGTTAGCACGCAAAATGAGAACTCAAGCCTCGAGGTAGTAGCAAGGAAGTCTGCCTCTTATATGACGGAATGTAAATGATTATGAAAGTACCCAGGCGTGAAGACCACTGCAACCGGCGTAAATGGTGTAATGGAAGGCTTATGATTGCTTGGAGATACCTCTGCCATTTTAAGGACGATGAATTATCGTATTCCATAGAGTCCACTATTACAAACTGCAAATTTAGTTGTGCTCTTGCATCGTCTCACTTGTCTACCCCTGATTTCTGAATGCGTCTAAATAGGACTGTCCTCCGTACCCGCTTCGGTAAACGAATCGCCAGCGCAACCATGCGGGCTGGAGTGAGGAACTTTCTCAAGAACTGTAATAACGTGAGTGCTTCTCATAATGGTGGATAATAACAACAAAGGTTTATGAGGCCATTGGCAAGTCAGAGTGAGATGAGACTGTAGTATCGGGTGCTCTTGAGAATATTGACTGGGGTGCCAAAATAGACGAGTGCTCGGGCCTCAATAGGCGGCAGATAGATCAAAGCGAGCGACTCTGTATGAAGCAAGCAGCAGCCTTCTGCGACTCAACCTCACTGTACATTCGTGACGTCCACCAACAGTATGGCATTCGAGTCGGGAACTGCGTATCCAGAATCGGACGCTGATGACGAGGTTAGTACACCTGGCTGATTGTGAAGCGCGAGCATGCGGCTGAGACGTAGGCATTCTAGTACGAGCGCAGCGTTGTAAACCTGGCCAGCGACTCCGAAGCCACCGAGAGTGAAGGACCATCTTCGAACGAGCATACGCCTACAACATATGGAAATCATGGCAGTAGCGATAGATTACCTGAGACCATAATAACGGAGTGGGACGCGGCCGAGTGCTCAGAGTTTGTTGCCAGCATAGGTCTGCGGCAGTATTCAGAAAGCTTCTTAGGTATGCTGGACAGCCCCGAGGAAAGCGATAATCTGTCTGGTTCTGACATGGCTTAGAAAACGAGATTGTTGGCGAAGCATTGGTGGCATTGCAGCACGATGATCTGAAGCAGATGGGAGTAACAAGCGTTGGGCATCGGCTTACAATCTTGAAAAGTGTCTATGATATCAAGATCAAGCAGGATATACCAATCGAGAGGCTTGACTATGTTCCTGAGTGTAAGTACCTGAATGCGAGCGCTTTCACTCGTCTTTCTGACCCCCATTAGCGGCAGACGCAGAATCACAATATGCAACGGCAACCCTCAAAGATATCAGACACTTAGTCGAACAGCTACGCTTGCGTGACGAGAGGATGAGCGTTGCAGAGATGGAGCTAAGGAGGATCACGGAGGAATATAGAAGACTTCGAGAGGATCTGCTTCCAGTATTTCGGATGGCTAAAGAGGGCCAGCCCCTTCCATACCATCCCTCGAACGGGAATCAGCAGACACCATACGCCTACGACACCTCGAATACCATTTCACCGCCAGCGCCCACCCCGTCCTCAAGCCAGTCCGGTGGTGGGTTATCGCGGAAGTTTTCAACGAAGAAATTGTTCTTTGACCAACCCAAGAACTCCTCTCCTACATACCTACCATCTACCCAAGAGAGGTCGCTCATGGAACAAGCGCTAGACCCAGCGAATGCTGCAGAAAGGGCTGTGTTATCATCTTCACATCTTGCAGCAATGAATGGTGGTTCTCAGCCTTCGACATCCCCAGGACACCTACCATCTCCTGGCCAGCCTTCTCCTACATCTCCCCCAACGCTCGGTGGCTCAACCCTCGCATCGAGATCGTACCGTTCTGACCTCCCTACTCCAGCTCGCAGTGTATTCCCACAGAATGACAACGAGCAATATCAGCAATCCTACAGTTCTCGCGATAGTAAAGCGCCGTCACGACGAGCCGCCACCCCCGCTCTCGATACACCTTCTGGTGGATCCGGTGCGTCCGTAGAGATCTTCAAATCCTTCCGGGTAAGCATGGACGACCCCTGCTACAAGGTATTGCCGGCAGCTCTCAAAAAATATAGCATAAATGCACCTTGGGAACAATACGCCTTATATATTGTCTATGGGGATCAAGAACGGTGTTTAGGAATGGAAGAAAAACCGTTGATATTATTCAAACAGTTGGATAAAGAAGGGAAGAAACCCATGTTTATGCTGAGGAAAATCGCTGCGAATTCTGATGCTCAACCCGAACAAGGCCCTGGAAGCGCGGGTCTAGATCCTAGAAGAGGAGGCTTGCAATCAGTATATGAGCCACCTGGCGGAATCATATAGACGAATTTTGGGACATGTTGGCTCTTTGAGTATGGAGTGGATGGGATTGGCTTTGATGTTTGTTGCATAGCAAGCGGGAAATCTATGCGGCAGCAAGATTTTTTATGCCCTCACGTTGGTATGATGTCAAATTTTGTGTTTGTTACTGTATGGAAATAGGGAGCTACTACGTGGAGCGGAGCGATCTCTGCAATATTATGAGGGAGCCTGGATGCTGGATGTATTTGCCTGCCGGAAAGCATGTATGTTCTTTCTGTTTTATGAGAGAGGTGGTAGGTGTAACTGTGTGAATATGTGAATTGTAGTTATCTGGGATTGGAGTATGGTTGAGATTTGGGCGACTGGCAGGTAGTGAAATACACGAGAGAGCTTGAAGTTCTATTCGTTGACTAACTATAGTGACTGGTACAGACATTTGCTGCCGACCAGGACTCCAACAATTTAGCACCCATCTCATCCCTACCAAATAGTAGCAATATGCACTTTTTGCAGTGACTATCCGATCCTCGTCATAGCCAGCTTCGTTCATATCCGCAAGACGAATTGGCCACACGTGTTTCAATATTGCTCCTTTTAAACATACGTTACAATACGACTGCTTTTCGGAAAACTAACTTAGCTGGGGTCATGAATCCTTGAGCGCGACGCAGAGACTCACTTATGTATGTTATTTTTGAATTAATTTTGCATTGCTTCCTGCAAACCTTTCTAAGGCGACTGTTCAATCCTCACCGGAAGGACGGTTCTAGTCTATGGAGCACTTGCTTTTTTGCCTAGCTTTTGGAGGAAGCCATCGATAGGGTGTGCAATATCGTAACCCCATATTTCTGTATAACTAAATTACATTCTCCTAGCCTTGAGTATCTTCTATTGCTCAAAAGGACTCGAGGGCTCAGGAGCTTCATAACCCCTGTTCAAGAGGAATGTTGCAAATTTCTCTTCCATCCTTGGTAGCTAAACAAAAAGTCAATAACATCAACATATATCAAAAGTTAACACTTACAAACCCAGCTTGCTCTAACCCTATGACTCCATCCTTAATATAAACAGCATAAGTCCCCATCAAATTAGCCATCATCACATCCGTCGTTAACCTATCGCCAACAATAGCGATCTGCTCGGGCTTCGTAACTCCTGTTTCTGGATACTTGTGGAAATACTCCATGATTTCCTTGCCACAGCCTGGTTTTTTGTCGTCATGAGGCAGGACACTTACGCCCGTTGATTTCTCAACTGCCGTTGCGAGCTGACCAAGGGGGTCGATAGAGAGGGCTCCAGCTGTGTTAGAGACAATCAGTAGACGGCGTCCTGGATAGGCTTTCCGGAGGCGGTCAAACTGGTCCTATGGGAGGTCAGACAGCGCTCTTCAACATGATAGTATAGAATTATATTCTCCGCTTCGGACATAACAGCTGTCACAAGACCAGTCGACGAAGACTTCTGTTCTAGAGACGTGGATTTTGACTGAAAAAAAAACAAGAGATGGCCTACATTATACGGCTTATAAATATCATTTGACTTGGGATAGGCAAAACAATTATCTTTGTCTAGGACTACTGCCTTGATATCGACGTTCTGATACTTGCTGAAAGCCTTGTTTAGCGGGATGGGAAGATCATTGAACGTGGAAATGGTCGCATGAGGCAAGCAAAGATTTGGCTTTGCAAAAAGTCGAAATACATTCGCAGTAGCTGATATGTTGAAGGTGTTTGGATTCATTTCTGCAACTGAACGGGGTTGATGTGTAAAAAGTAGTGGGAGGAGGTTTTTAATGAGCTTCGAGTGCAGTGTACCTACAGTACAAGCTAGTGAGGAGCGAGCTTCAAACTGCTAGCGCCAAATAATTATTCGAGCTCGCCAGGCCGTAGATAACAACCACGGAAATTCGTACCTCCCCAAGTCTACATCGCATATTACGTGCCTCACATATACTCTTGAATCCGCAGTATCAAAATCATATACGATGACGAGCACTATTGGAATACCGATCAAGTTGTTGAACGAGGCGCAGGTCCGTTTTCCTTCCTCCAAAGACTCCCCCACCTCATGTCGGCAAGCTCTCGAATATCCTATATACTTTGCTGATCTCTTTCTGTCTTCAGGGTCATGTCGTTACTCTCGAAATCACCTCTGGCCAAGTCTACCGCGGCAAGCTCCTAGAAGGTTCGTTCCTCCCCACGGAATGCCAGCCCAAGATCTCCAAGTGCGCATGCGCTGATAGGTGAACATTATAGCGGAGGATAACATGAACGTCCAACTCAAAGATATTACCGTAACCGCTCGCGATGGTCGTGTCAGCCATCTCGACCAAGTTTACATCCGGGGCTCACATGTGCGATTCTTTATTGTGCCAGACATGTTAAGGTGTGTGGAAAATGTTCCCCCTGATGGAAAATCGAGCCCTTTACATAACAGGAGGAAGCAAAAACAAAAGCTAACATTTGTAAAGGAATGCACCAATGTTCAGAAGTAGAGGAGTTAAGGGCAGAGGTGTCGGATTGGCGCGCGGAAGAGCTACGGTGAGCAGGGCGCGGGCAAGTGGACGAGGAGCACCAAGAGGTTGAGGATGGTTCTTCAGTCTAGGTAGCATACAAGATATTGAGGGCATAGCCTGGGTGGTTCTGGTACGGCGTTCAAGGAAAAGACACAGCATGTTGCTTGGAATACTGGGCGAATATTGGGAATGGCAACATCAAGCAGACGGATGAATCCAACTTCTCATAAGCCGTACATTGAACCATAGTTTGATACCCATCAAATTAGTTTCTTAACTAAGTGCCTTATGACCTGCATGTAGTGTGCTTTAAACGTCAAAAATAGCATTGTATGTCATGTCACGTGATGTGAATATCAATCTTCGACCGTTCAAGTCTATCAGTTCTTCAACCATAAAACCCCAAAACGACATGATGGAAATCTCACATCCTCGACGAATTCTTGCCGTCAGCGCCCCTGACTCGGGCATCACAGATCTCATGAAGGGTAAGAGCCTCCTTCCCTGCAACTTGACAAAACTATAACCTCCACCATAGGATTGACCGGCACAGCACCAATAACAAGCACCGATATCATAGCAGGCACAACCCACAACTGGGCTCTCAAAACAAACTACTACACAGCAAACATCCCCATCTGGCTTGACGAGATTAACTCCCCGACAACGTGGGCCAAAGAATTTCTCGCCCCAGAAGCCAAAGAAGTCCTGACAGCACTTGGAGCATTCATAGTATGCTTCCGAAAGCCCACCAATGAAGATGGCCTTGCAGCCGTGAGACTATTGCTTGAGAATGTAGGTGAGGTCGTAAAGGAAGGGTGTGGGTTTTCTTGGGATGGTGTTTGTTTGGCTGTTGCGATGCCACAGTCTACGACTCCATTCTTGGAGAAGAGTTTTGAGGATTGGGAAGAGTTGTGTCAGGATTTTGGGTTTGAGTTTGTTGATTTTGAAGCGAAGGGTAGAAATGAGTATTCTGGTAAGTCATTCATTTTCTATTTGTGGAGGGAATTGTTGTGTTGATGTTCAGGGTAGAACCTATGGGTCTTGAGAGGTTGAAAGAGGCGTTGGAGGCAAATGAATGGGAGGGTGGAGATGATATCGAAGGAGATATCAACTTCGACATTCTTGGAGTGGATGATGAGGAAGGCATGAGTGGCTTCGGTATTGAAGCTGCAGAAATGGAAATGGAGATGTTTGGTATGAAACAAGCTATTTATGGCATGGACCATGGAAAGGGCGATGAGGCGAATGATGAAAATGACCAAGACGAGGAAGTAGAGAAGTTGCAGGCAATGGTGCAGAAGATGCAAGCTGCTAGAGGTATGTCCTTTAGACCTATACAAAGCTTAACTAATGGTTACAGATATGGGGGCGGATCTGCCCGAAGCAGAGAGGAAGAAGTTTGCTGCCAAGGCAGTGAGCGACATAATGAAAACACTATAAGGAAGTTTTTGACATTATTCATAACCGACTACCCGACACGCCTTTCCATTTCCCATAATTCTGTGTGCCAGTCCAAGAACGTACATCCATGGAATTCCCGCCTTCCTTCTAACTTAGCAATTCCTTGATATCTTCAATGCGTTGCAGCTTCTTCTCCTCATCACTCATCATCCCCAAGGAACTCGCACTATCACACAAATGTTAGTTGGTAGGCGACTGATTATCTGGAAAAGAGGCTCACATGAACTTCTTCCTTTCCTGAATCTTTAACATCCGTTCCTCAACGCTCTCCTTCACAATGAAGCGAGACACAACCACTTCATCTGTCTGTCCCATTCTATGCACTCGATCTATGGCTTGGGCCTCCACAGCAAAATTCCACCATGGGTCCATCATATAGACTCTCTTGGCCATGGTGAGATTTAACCCGACGCCTCCAGCCCCCAAACTTAAAAGTAACACGAGACCTTTGCTACTGCTACTAAATTCTTTCAGGACTGCTGTGCGTCCTGGCTGACTCATAGAACCATCAAGCCGGAGGAATGGAATCGAAGCTCGTGTAAGAGCCGGCTCAATAAGTGAAAGGAAGGAAGTGAACTGGCTAAAAACAACGGTTTTCGTACCAGGATGCGAAATTCTTAGAGCCTTTAGGTGGCTTAATAGTGCACCTACTTTTGCAGAAGAGTTTGACCCCAACCTCTGCAAGCTCATCTTTGGCTTTCCATCAACACTTTCAGGGTGGCCGTCATCCTTTACAACCTCAAAAATATCTCGAGTGACGATGACCTCGCGACAGCTGGGACAGCGCGGCATCTCGCCCTTGTCGGTTTGATGAGTAATATAGTCTAGAAGGCACTTCTTACAAGCTGAGTGCCAACATCCTGTTACAGCCTGTTCTATCATAGGCTCTTCGGAGCATATGGGACATTCGTTATCTGCCTCGTCCCGGATCTGCTCAAGAACGTGAGCACCAAAGGCGTTCGAGTCGGTCTGGTCATCCGTTGTCGCTGTAAATCTCTCGATAAGACTCTGAAGGTCCATATCGTCAGCCAAGCCACTTGCGACATCTGCAGCTTCTTCAGCTTCTTCTGCAACGATATTCTGATTGCGAGTGAGGATGGGATGGCAGCATGACTGACGAAGGCGTAAAATTTGAGCAAAAATACTGGTGTATGCTTTCATAACTGTGCCAGCTTCAACATTTGCTGCAAATGTGCGTTTGGCGCGCGTAAATATATGATCATAGACTTCACGCTCTGGCTTTGAAAGTTCGATGTCTATAATATCAATCGTCTTCTTTGGTAGTGGAACAAGGGCCTCGCCAGTTGGTGTTTTCATATCCTTCGTTCGCCTAAGCACTAGAGGTTCTAGGACTGTTTGGACGACATCAAGGGCACGCATAAAGTCTTTGGATTCGAATGGGACTGTGATGAAGGTTTTCCAGAAGGAGAAGTTGCTCCAAGGTTCTACACGCAAGAAGCGTACCAAACTGAAGAGATCCTCCAGCCTATTGACAATTGGTGTGCCGGTAAGTGCCCACCGATGTTCCGCAGCAATCTCATAGCATGCCTTAGCTGTCTTTGCTTGGCGGTCTGTGCAAATGTTAGTATTATTACACTGATTCAAAAAAGTTTGAAGATGTTAAGGGAAAGTAAGTACAGTATGAATTGGCTTACAAAATATCATTTTGATTAGGACAAGTGAGTTACCCAAATCAGAATGATATCTTATAAACCAATTCATACAGTAAGTGACTTTGCAAAGGATAAAATGAAGCAGTTGCCCCAGAAGAACATACTTTTGATATGATGTGCTTCATCTAATATAACGCGAAAGAAGTTTAACGAGAATAAGCCTCCCTGTGTAGCCCTATCTCCCCCGCCTTTCGCAGCAATCTGATTGAATTCTGAGAGGACAACACCGTAACTTGTAACTATTACGTTAGGTGCTGAAGCAGCGTTTGCCTCACAGCATAGAGTTTGTAGATTTGCTGTTTTGTCTTTGCCATAATACACCATACTTTTCAATGTACCTTCCTTAGAAGCATTCTCTGCCTCACTTTGCCACTGGGCTAGCAATGACATTGGCGCAACGACGAGGGTCGTACAGGGAGCTCTCTCTATTGTTGATGAATTTGCTGGAAGTCTCGGGAGACTGTTCACGGTGGCTGGTGCTGAGCCTGTCCTCTCCAGACTTTTTGCAACGTCCGACTTGTGAGTGTGCACAAGACTCATCATCTCGATGGTCTTGCCCAAGCCCATTTCATCAGCAAGAATCCCCCCCAAACAGTGTTGTTTTTGAACAGGAAATTCTAATGAAAGCTCTCCTGAATAAGGATTGACAAAAAAGTTCGTCTGTTCCGTGACATCTAGTGGTTTGTCTTCCATATCCATAGTTGGCCAACTATACTCTTCCCATAATGGATGCATGGAAACCTCTTTCTTCTCATCCGTCTCGTCCTTTTCCTTTGATATCATCCAATGCAGTGCTTGCTTCTGGTAAGGTCTCAAGTCCATGGCAAATGTATCTGCTGGCTCAGATTCAGGAGCATTAAAATCGAAAGATTGGGCTTTTCTGTAGAGCGTATCGAGTTGGTCCTGTTCAAGTTCTTTTCCATCTTCGGCTTCTTCTTCCGTCGGAGGAGATGATCCAACATTGCCATCCGCTTTTGCCTTCTGGGCTTCCTCCTTCTCATATTGTTCAGCTACTTCAGCTGCCTGCAGTAAACCTTGACGTTTATGTTTTGTTGTGGTTTCACTAGTTCGTGAAGGAAGTAGATTTACTTCTTCGAACAACTTGACAAGCGCTACCTGCCGTAATCGTAGTTCTTTCTCCTCAGATGATTCTTTTACCTCCCACATACTAGTCTTCCGATTTTCTGCTATTTGGAAAGCCCGGTCATCGAAGGCTGTCCTAAGTAGTGAACAGCGCAATTGCAAAAATATAGTATCATTAGTTCTCACCCTCTCTGGTGCATATACACATGTTCCTTCAAATCTGCAGACTTTCTGATCTATTAGTGTCGAGACCCAATTTGCTGTTTCTCTCGGAAGTCGTCCAACTTCTTCTCCTCTTGCATTGGTAAATCGTACAATAACGTCAACCCGCTTCGCCGCAGCACTTCCAGGTTTCGGAATAATTTGTGCCGTAGGTTTTCCTCTGCCTTTGTGGGCTGTAGTTTTCGGTGGTTGAATTTTTTGACGTTCGATTCGAACAGCTTCGCCATGCTTGATCAGAGTTGTACCACTTCTTGTTGCCCATCCACCAACACCAAAAGCGCCGACATAACGAAATTCAGGCATTGCACTCTGCCGTGCTGCTCGAGGCGGAGGACTTGGGGGTCTCGTAGGTGGATTTATGTTGCTGCTCGAGGTTTTGGACTTCATAAATGAATTTACCGTCAACGGCCTTGCTGATAGTCCATTACGAGAAGGGGTAGAAGCCACAGGGGAGTTCTTCCAAGACCCGTCAAAATACATGTTGACTGCCAGTTCCAGATTGTCTCCAGATGCTTTTCGTAGCAGGCTCAAGACATCTGGTGCGACTTTGTCTCCAACAAAGCTCTGGAAGGTTTCCTGGTCAAATCCAGGGGACATATTTTGATCCTGTTCCAATTCCGCAGTCTCACTGCTTTGTGGACCCGAGTCCCCAGGACCTTCTGGCTTTTGCGCTCCATGACCATTCGAGAGAGGTGATCTCGCAAAGGACTCGGACGCGTCAAGTTCACGTAAAGGTAAAGGCTGATTTGCTAGAGAAGAGTCGATAGTATCTGAATTTTCGGTGAAGAATCTCCTCTTCTTTGCGGGAGGGCCATCTGTATCTGCGAAAGGCATAATGCTGTAGTAGAATGGAGGGCTGTGTCCTTCGTAGATTCTCTGTAAGAAACGCGAAGTCACGGCAGCAGACGCGATCGCGTAAATTGAAAGACATTAAGCGAGAAATACAAGAACACCAAGGCCTATAACAATGCGCACCTTTTCGAGTTATGTAGTAGTTTCTGTATTTATCTTAAACTTATAGATTGTCGTAATTAAATAGAGCAGAGAGACATCTTTAATTGCCTATATATTTTATCAAATTTTATGGAGAGCACATAGAATAGTATATAGCTATTTTAAGGCTTTTTTGCCCGCGCCTTCGTACATTGCCAAAATTGATATTTGAACAATGCCACGTGAGTTTTTCCATATATATGGATAAAAAGGTTGTGTAACTCACTTGAAGTTAACTGACTTGTTTTTGACTTGAGTACCTTACTTGATTTGGGTAACTTTGATTTAGGTACCTAACTGGGCGGTGAGCCCAATGAGACAGAGCTACAACATGTATACCAATTTGAAAACCCAAAAGTTTTGATGCTCCACCGAAAAAAGAATGATGACCATGACGTTCGCCTCAGTGTGATTGGACGTGTCTTCCTCTCTTCTGCTCTGCGTTCTCTAACCACTCTTACGGAGCATACCTGTTTCTATCTTCACTCCTTCAGAAATAAATGTAATTGTATTGTTTTTAATTGTACTACTAGAACTGTCCTTTCATGTACTACCTGCGTGGCGGAGTGCGCCTGCAAAGACGCGCCAAATTTCAGCACAGTTGGAGATGCGCATATGCGACAACGACATCCTACAGCACACCAGCTCCTAATGCTTCACGAATAACGGAATCCGATATCACCGCAGCTCGCACATATTGCTCTAAACTCGTACAGCAAGTACCCCAAGTCTCTCTTTCACAGAATCACTCTAATACCGTTCAGGAAATTCGATGCACCCTCATACACTTTACAAACTTTCATCCCTCCCTCAACAAAAGATGCCTATCTCTCAATTCGAGCTCTCAATATCGAACTTGCGCGCATACCAGATCTCGTATCGAATCCCACTGTAGGAGCACTCCGCATGCAGTTCTGGCGAGACAACTTGACCAGGACATTTGCCAATTCCCCTCCGAAAGAACCTGTCGCAATTCTGCTGCATAATGCCCTGGCCTCCCTTCAATCACAGCATCCAGGACTCAGTACGAGCGTAATGAAAGGGTGGTTTATGAAAGTCATCAATGCGAGGGAGCAGTATATGGATAACCGACCATATCCGAGTATGACAGCTTTGGAGGCATATGCAGAGAACACATACTCGACACTGATGTACTTGACATTGGCAGCTTTACCCTTGCACTCAATGGCAGCGGACCATGTCGCTAGCCATATCGGAAAAGCCACTGGAATTGTTGCCGTGCTCAGAGGTTTACCGTTAATAGCATTTCCGCCCCCTCCCAACCACCATAGCAATAACGCTGCGTATGGTGGTGCTTTTGGTGGAACTTCTGGAGCTCGCCAGGGAGCAGTAGTCTTGCCATTGGACGTCATGGTACAAGCAGGTGTCAAAGAGGAAGAAGTGCTGAGACATGGAGCCGAGGCGCCTGGCTTAAAAGATGCAATCTTCGCTGTTGCCACAAGAGCGAATGACCATCTGATCACCGCAAGAGAGATGCTGAAGAATCTTCAGCAGGGCCAAGATGCTGGCCATGACTTCGAGCATGAAGGAGAAGAAGGTCACTGGTATACGGAATCCAAAAGAAGCACACAAGCCGATGATATCGAAAGGGGTTTCGGGGCTCTCATGCCTGCAGTATCAACGAGACTTTGGCTGGAGAAATTAGAAAAGGTCGATTTTGACATATTTCGGCCCGAGCTGCGGGCCAGGCAGTGGAACTTGCCTTGGAAAGTTTACTGGGCTTACTCCCGACGTACAATATAAACCTTTGGCACGAATTCTCTCGGATACCTATGTACTGCATCTAGTGCAGCAGTAGTCCGGTACGCATCGTTGTGAGCTCCATGACTGCCATGTTACTGCTACCATTTGCATGTGCAAGCTACCACTAAAAATCAACTTTTCTCAAATGCTCAGATCAAGCAGAATTAAGGCAAGTTATATGTCTAGTCAACTTCCCTGCCTCTTAATCTTTTAGCATACCGTAGCGGGATTACGGGTTGGGTTTACTCAAGTCAAACTATCCAACTAGGGCACAACTTCTAAGACATACACACCTCCAAGCTAATTGTCTTGTAACAAAACACGAGACCGCTTTTCGATCTAGGATCTTCTACGAGGTTTTACATCTATCATTCTTATGTGGAGAAATCTCGTACCATGATTTCTCCCGTACCATGATAACTTATTTGTAAGCGAGCGTTCTGAATAGTTATCTGTTGAGACATAAGAAATGAACTTGAGTAAAACTGACGTGTTTCGAGGAAGTCATTCCTTATATGTCATTATAGCCCTAATCGATGGTCTCTTATAAAGTAGCTCGTACAATATGGAGTACACTAGCTCCAAGTCCGGTTGTGACTAGAGCTCGCTTCTCCGAGTCTTATTTAACCACGAATATCTCCTAACAAAATGCAAACTCCTGGAATCATAACCTGGAAAAAAGTAGAGAAATAATGCCTAGAGTCCTTATAAACGAGCCAAATGATGCATTGCTCATCGAAAAGGGCGTGAAGACATCAGACTTCCTCCTCGGCCTTAAAACAAGAATATACCAAAGACTGAAGGCCTTTAGACTAAGTCAGAAACGGAAAGATGCTATGGAATCCGATAATTCAGACGAGGAAGGCAACTCATCTGAACAGAATAATCCTTCCTTGGATATAAAGGAGACAATCGTCATCACCACAACTATCAATAGTGCCACCGCTCCCTACAGAAAAGGGATAGGCTTCGCTACTCCAAGCGCGAGATGGTCCAATCTAGAGATCCAACAATGGATTACTGACGTACTCGTGGGCTTTGGCTACCAAAAACAAAAGGCTAAAGGGATAGCCGCGAAATACGACAAAGGTGGATTCACACTGTTTCTATATGATGAGGAAGATTGGATTGCTAAGCTGGGCCGGGAAGCTGGGATGACAATTTGGAGACTTATGGCTTATTTCGAAGGAGTGAGAGAGATTAGAGGTCTATGCAGCAGGGAAAAAAGACAACTCAAGAGAAGAACTTTGTCAGATGCAGAATGGAACTCGATAGTCATTATTACCCGAACTATCAGTGGGGTTTGAATGGATTCTCTTACAATTCCGATCAGATGCTTCTCGAGACCTAAGGGGCCGCCAGTTGTGTACAACCTCACATCGGTTCCAATCCTGTTGTCCCAGCAACATTTCACGTCGCTTTAAGCTTATTATATTTGACTGCTGACAGTTTATGTAGAGTATCGTACGAATTGGTGTATCAGGGATCACTTTGATCGGGACAAATGAGTTACCCAAACCAACATGATCTCTGATAAACCAATTCATACGGTAGTCGCAATCCATGTCCTCCTCACACAGTCAAGTTCAGCACTCTGACAGCATTCCCACCTAGCGCCGCCTTCGACCCCTCACTCCCCTCCCCAACCGCTGCACGAATAGCTTCATAATTCGTATCCACACTCTTCCACCTCTGTCCCTCTTCCTCGAGCGGCGGGAAGAAAGGATGATCAGTCCCAAACATAACCCTGTCTTCACCACTTGCCTGGATCGCGGCTTTCAACCCAACGTCTCCATATATTACCGCATCTAGATAGATATTCTTTTTCAAAATCTCCCATACAGTTTTTCTTTGGGGGCCAAGTTTCCTTTCTGCCTTTAAATGTGCGTCATGATCTATACAAGACTCAATCCTGCCAGCAAGGAAGGGGAGTGTACCACCACTGTGGGCAAGGATCATCTGGAGGTCCGGTACGGTCTGGAAAACACCTGCCAAAATCATGCGTGTTACCGCTATTGTTGTCTCCAGTGGGAAGCCCAGAGCTAGGGGAAGCACATGTCCATAGTCACTACTGCGATCGCCCCAAACTGAGCCTGGAAGCCCGTAGTGAGGATGTAGGAATATTGGCAAGCTTGCCGCCTGTAGAGCTTGGAAAATAGGAATGAGTTCGGGATCATCTAATCCCCTTCCTAAACCTGTTGTCCCCAGTATTATGCCACGCATATACTTCAGTGTTCTAAGCCTCTCGATCTCCGCAATTATCACTTCTGTGCCTCCACTGAGGGGTAACGTTGCAAAAGCGAAGAGTCGGCCAGGAAATTTCCCACATTCCGTGTTCACCTCGTCATTTATGGCCTTTGCTGCTTGTGCTGCCTCGGAAGCTGGTACCCAGTCTAGCCATGGATTTGCGAGCGATATGACAGAAATGTCAATATTGTGCGTGTCCATAAACTTGATCTTCTCGTTGGTATCATAATATTCAGCGCCTACAGGTCGTCCGCGCGAAGTGGATTCAGTATCTTCGGCCGGGAGGATGACAAGGCGGAGGGCAGAAGATGGTGGGAACGAGCGAATGTAGGGGATTGATGAACGGGCTTTGAGAAGGGAGATGTAGGAGGGTGGGTAGACGTGGGTGTGGATGTCTACTACCACTGGGGACGTGGGAGGCGCCATAGATGGGTAGTAGGTAGGTGGAAGTGAGAGAGGTAGTCGAGCAGAAGTAGCAGTTGTCTGTTAGATTAGTAAAGGGAGAGGAATGTAAATGTGAATGTGAATATATAAATAAATACATATATATATATATATATAAAATAAAAATTCCAAGCAAGGCTGACAAGCTAGGTAGGGTAGGTACAGTACCTGTACTGTACTGTAGTACCTTCGTGTCATGCGAGGCTTGGCTTGGTTGGGGTTGGATGTTGATTGGCCAATCGCCTCCCATCCCACCTTTTACTTTACGGTACGTACAAGGCTTTCCTTTCTTGCCCCGCATGGGTACTCTTATCTCTTCGTACCTTCCCTATCAGTACAGAGCTTGACCTTGAGCTCGAGCGCCAACTTTCCTCACATCTCTCTTCTGGTGCGGAAGACGGCCAGTGCCGGATGCTGAATTTGACCTGCTACAGTACAAAGTACAGTACAATCTAGCCCTTGAGTCAAACATTTAAGCTATCGCATGCGCCGCGTATAAGACCAAGGTATATAGGTATATATATATGTATGTATATTAATATATCTCTATATATTATATATATCTATATACATACAGGTATATCCTCAGTCTGTCGACCCTCAACCTCCCCTTCATAGCTTCAACAGCAGGAAACAAACTCGCACTTTCATACTCCTCTCACTTTCACTCCGACAATGGCCCCACAGACCAGTGCTGTAGACAGCGACAGCCTCTTCATTCCCGCAAGTTACTCCACAACATCCGACCCCTGGGCAATAGGTGACTCAACTGACCATCATGCCCTTACAGCTTGTAGACTTTTCCCTCTTCCTTTCAGGCACCCCAAGTCAACGCCTTGAGGCAGCCAAATCAATTCTTCATGGCTTCCAAACAGCCGGCTTTATCTATCTCAAGGGCATCCCCATCACGCCCGATACCGTTCAGTCCACCTTCAAAACCTCCTCCAGATTCTTCACTCGCCCACAGTCCGAAAAAGACACTCTAGCATGGACAACTCCCGCAGCCAACAGAGGCTACGTTGCTCATGGACGAGAGAAAGTCAGCAACTTGGTTGACAAGACGGACATCGAGAAACTGAAAGCACAAGCTCCCGATTTGAAAGAGAGTTTCGAGATCGGACGAGAAGGAGAAGAAGGGCACCCCAATAACTGGCCCACTTCTGATACCGAAGCAACGCACTTCAAATCTTCAATGCTCAGCTTTTTCCAGCAATGCAAAGACCTACACGTAGAAGTCATGCGTGCTATCGCTGTAGGAATGGGCCTCACAGAATCTTATTTTGATTCCTACACTGATGTCGGCGATAATACGTTGAGATTGTTGCATTATCCTAGCGTGGATCCAGCAGTATTCGCAGCAAACCCTTTCCAAGTTCGCGCAGGGGAGCATACAGATTATGGATCCATAACTCTGCTCTTCCAAGACGACCGCGGTGGTCTGCAAGTCAAATCGCCCACTGGAACTTTCGTAGATGCGACGCCGATCCCTGGAACTGTCGTAGTCAATGCTGGTGACTTACTAGCACGCTGGTCCAACGATACTATCAAATCTACACTACACCGAGTTGTAGAACCAAAAGGCGGCAAGATAGGAGAGGATGGAAAGTATCCAGCCCGGTACAGCATGGCATATTTCTGCAACCCCAATTTCAATAGTTTCATCGAGGCTATCCCAGGGACGTTTGGGGAAGAGGCTGGAAAGGCGGAAAGGAAGTATGAGGGAATCAATAGTCATGCTTATCTGGAGATGAGGCTCGCTGCTACTTACTGATTGGTTAAAACTAGTGGTGAGAAACAAAATTTGGAGCTTGAATCTTCGGGGCCATTCATTAGATGGGCTTAACCTGATAAAATTATTGTATTTACTGGTGTGCAGACACTTGTTGTCATAGAAATGCAAATTTACTTGCTGTATTTTGACTAGCCTCAATATTTATGAAAGAAACATTCATCATACTCAAGGGTGTAGAAGTACCGTTGTACTAAGTAAATTCCAATACGTCGCTTAATGGATAGCTCGGTTGTCAAATAAAGAAAAAGGGGGTTCTTTTCTTAGCGACGTGGATTACGCGACGAAACTATTTCTTTCCCGTTGTCAGGCAGATCACAGCACCGCCCTATGAAGTCATCAGTCAGCGATGTCCATTGGATACTGCAAACCACTCTAACAACTACCTAGACAAGAAGGGTCACTTACTTGGTTCGGGTACTTGAATTAAAGCATGTCTTTTAGACAAAATAATAGCTTACTGTGTTGAGGTACTTGTTAGAGATAATAGCCCTTAGACTCATATCACTAAGTTCAGCATATAAATGTGTAGTGAGCTATTTTTAATTATTAATTGTGCTTAGAAGCTTTAGTTGTACTTGCATTAAGCTACCACTCTCTCAGTTAAGCCATATCCTGCAGGCTATGCATGGGTACTGTAGTGCCGCTGCATTTCTTGCCTGCCCCTAAACTCCATTACTCCGTTCGCTAATCATCAAAGAGGATATTTGCATCTTTAATGCTATGAAAACCCCTCATGTAAAATTCAAATAATGCTTTTTTCCCCCAGTACGCCATGTGTCAGGATGATGGATATGATCAATCCTGGGGTATATCCCATGCGAGCTACAAAAGACTCGATCCCAATTTCAAAACTTCAAACCCATGATCTCAATGCCGTGTTCTCAAATTACAAAACTGCAATTATAGCCCATGCTCGTCGCTTCGACGAGGGTCTAGCGATAAATGAGCCGGTGGTGGTGCAGCAAGCGTAGTTAACGCATGTTGCGTACTTAATGTTAGTGAATCCAGTGCTGGCAAACTCTCGTAGTCAGGAAGTTCGTGGTCGCCGATCTCGATGACATGACCGTAGGAAGGTGGGCTGACAGGCACGTTTTCGTACAGTGGTGGCTGTTCCTCGTCCCATGAAATGCCCAGGCCACTACGCTCTGTAACGACAGTGGTGAAATGCATTCTCAATACCCGAGCAGCTCCAGTCGGGGTGACTTGGGTAGGTTTCGCAATTGGGGCGAACTCTTCGGCCACAATCATCTCGACAATCAGAATATGACTAATTTCAGTACCGTCTTCCGACTTCATGTCACATATGGGATGAGCGTCGGGCTTAATAGAGAATGCAAACTCCATGTCAATGGATCCGCCTGCCTCTGCACTGTAGTCGGCCTTCCAGCCGCTCTTAAGCTCCTCGGAGTTCAAAGTGCGAACACTCTCATGTGGTGTTCCCTTCTTCTTCATGTCTCCTGCATGTTCCTCTGACAAGGCCAGCTTTGCCAAGTGTTTTGGACACGCTGGGGAAATCTCCTTGTGTACTTCGTCTAAACGCCATGTCATGCGCTTCAATCTCCATTGTGTCTGCGTCTTTCCGTCCTCGTTCTTCTTAACAACACCGTCCAGTCTCATTGTGAGGTTTGAGTCTCCAATAGGATAAATGACGGGTGGCAATGTACAGTTGGCTGTGAGATTAGTGGGTGGAAAGATGCGGATGGACTTCTTGGGAGCATCGGCAGGCGTGAGCGCTCGTTGGATGATTAGCGTCTTTGAAATCTTGATAGGCTCTCCTCCCTTTGGGGTAATGGTGCCCTTGAGAACATAGTCAATTTTGACCAGGCTGCTGTTCATCGAGGCAGGGAGGTGTCCAGGGAAGAGAAAGCTGAAAGGGTAATCGTGTGCGCCTGTAAATTATTAGTATTGAATAACTTGACTGGTTTTAAACTGTCTTTACCATTGTTAAGGGCTGTCTGGCCCTGGTGAAATTCCCATTTGGCGAGTTCGTTTGTTTGCTGAGCGCACTCAGCGCAGTGGGAATGGAAAGGCTTCTTCCGGGTCGTCTCAACAACCAATCTCAACTTGAAGTTCTCGATAATGGCAGGTTCCTCGTGCACGTGCAGCAAGAATTGACCCGACAGTAATGCCCCGGTGCTTGTCGCAGCTGGTCCGTAAAAAACCAGTGGAGGGGACTCAATTTTGATAGCTAACTCCAGAGGAGCATGCGGAGTCTTGTTCGAAGAAGACTTTGGAGCGTGGCTTCCAAGCGAGAGGCCCTGGAGTGACAGTCGTTTGTGGTCGGGCATTTTGAGGCCGAGGTCTGAGCTGACGGATGAAGCTGAGGAAGATACTGAACCGTCTGTAGGAGCTGGTCGTCTCTGGGAACTCGAAGATCTTCGAGGCGCCTTTTTAAAATCGGTAGGAATGATGTCGAAATTATTGGAGTGCGAACGAAAGAAATCTGCCACACGATGGGGCATTGTGGCAACAACGGCTGTGCGGTGCCGGGGGAGGAGCGAGCGAGGGAAGGGAGGGAGGGGGAAGAAGGCAGGCGCAACTTCACAAGAAAAATATTATAATTTGTTGATTTTGATTTTTGATTTTTTTTTTTAACCGCGGGGCGACTGCGACTGCGACTGCTTGCGACGGCGATTCAAATGGTGCACAGGACAGGGCTGCAGGGTTTGGTGCTTCTAGAAAACTGAGAAAGATTTGGACGTCTTCTGCCAAGCAGTTTTCTCGGTTGTGTCTTGCGGTTGGAAAGTTGGAAAGTTGTATTATAGTTAGTTGTTTTGTTGATGGCGCAGGCGAATATGATGGAAGTAGGTTGGTTTCTGGGATGTTGGTAAAACCTTCGTACGGTATTGATTTTAATATTGTTGAAGTGTTGAATGAACTCTTTGCACGTCCTGAGAAAGGGTCTTTGTCTTTTGTACCTTTCTTTTGTCCTTACTCAATCAATGCTTGCAGAGTTTGGTTTCAAGCAGCAACATGTGTACCATGCGGCGCAAGGGCCTTATTATAAATTTTTTTTCCCTCCCCTTTTTGCCTTTTTTTCTCTCAGAAAAGGTGGAAATATGACACACAATGTCACCATACCAAAGGCAAGGAGCGGTAAAGCGGACAAAGTGGTTCGTGACCAGCAAGCCTCAATAATACCAGGCTCGTTGAAGTTGACCCGGCGGGTATGAAGACCACACAGACCAAGCTGAATATCCGGCTCGACATTTTGATTCATGAGCACCAGACCGCTTTGGGAAAGTGTTTGTCATGGGAATGTGGATGAAGGCATCACAAGCTAGCGAGCAAAAGTACAGTCAGGTCAGTACTCCGTCGTGAGTGAGTGTTTGGGTGTTTGGGTGTTTAGGTTACTCAGGCACCTGAACTCTCCGCCACAATTACGGTATTTTGCTTTTGCGGGATCCCTACAGTACCGGTACACCAGCCGTTGCGGGCACAGACATGCCCCCTTAAGATCATACCATAGTCACTCAAAAGTGTGCAATATTTGGAAACACACTCCCTTCAGAGTTTGTGATCCTTCTATTTGATCGTTGTATGGTATTGAAAAGCGAAGCAAAATCCTCCTATCCCCTTTCCACTGCGCCTGGCCAGCAGCAGCACATGATATGCAACAAAATGGTGAAGTGTCATGTTGACCATTTCTACTATTATTCGACCGAGTTCCAGGTCCGGCATTGGATTCCGAAACAGATACAAGTGTACTATACAGTAGTAGTAGTAGGAGTGGTGGTAGTAGTAGTACACACTTCGTACCTGAACAAAACGTATGCAAGGTTTCGAGTAATCCAGTAAGTAAGTTTATTTTCCACAAGGCTGTCAACGTGCCACAAGCAACCAATAGGCGCCTCCATGGCCATCTCAAGGGCTTCCCTTCCGCCTTGGTACCAATTGAAGGACATACCCAATACAGCTTAGGCCCTTTGGCCCGATCTACAAATTTTCACGTTTCAGTGGGCCAGCATGCAAAAAAAAAAAGAGTGGATCAGATTGAAAAAAAATCTCACGATGTCTTCACCATTTCCTCTTTGAACCATCGAGTCCAGGCGATGTCGGCGCATTTGACTCACGTCGGGAAATCTCTGCGACGAGGGAAATTGAACTTGTCTGTGCCCTGATGCCGACGTCGACAAGCTCGGGGTTCGCTTTGCACTCTGCGGTGTTGTTGATGTACGGAGGCTGTCCTTGCACTATCGTTATATCAAGAATGGGCGTTGAACATGATATTTGTCCAGCACCATCAGCCCAGTATTGCAGCACATCTCAGCACACGAGCACCACTAATGGCTCAAATCAGCTGTTTTGTCTGTTGTCTAGGCAGGCTGGAGCCAAATGCAGCCAAATGACCCCTCACTTTTCATCTTGTAGTTGATCTACTTTGCATGCTATCGACCTCGTCACATCTACATAGCGGAAGCACTACTCCGGGAGCTTCTTGTGCATCCCCAGCTTTCAAATGCCCTTGTTGGGCTCTACGGCGTTGCGAAGAGCGGTCAATAAAAATCAAGGCACTTAGTTCCACATCCTCAACCTCAAGAACAATCGTAACAGACAGAGTTGATGATTTTGGCATCAACCGAGTGAAAGGGACACACCACCAAGAATCACTCCGAGTGACATGATGATGACATCAACAGAACAACAGCACAGAAACGTACAGTACGGAGTACCTTCAAAGCCTTGAAGTCAACAATGCGGGGTAATTAATGATCGCCCCAAATGCGTCGTCGTTGTACCACACCCCCAGAAAGTGGCTGTCTTTGAGGCTTTTGATAATTGAGGAGGCACACCAAGCATCTCCGAGGAGAAGATCATGTGCACCTTGTACTGTACAGTAGAAATATCTGAATCTTGCTGCCACTTCTAGTGGGAAGAGGACGTTTCTTTTATTGGAGCGGAGAAAGACTGGCAATATTTAGAGTGGTGGAACGCCGATGAAGTAACAGAAATCGCCCATTCGCATGACAGGTCTCAAGAGGCTTTTGACGTTTGCGATTCCTTGCTTTGGAACATAGAGTTTGGACGAGTCTGAACGAGTGATGCAAAGCACGCCTTTCGTCCTTGCACTGAACGCCAGAGTCCTGTTGAATGTTGAGTGAATTCTCACATCATCATGTTCATCACATTGCGCCTTCTTATGTAAAAATTACTCGATCAGAGACTAACGACCAACCACTTTCTCACTCGGCTTTTGGAACAATTTAAAAAAAATAAAAAAATGCGAACACTACGAGTAAGTGCAATAAAATATGCATTAAAATTCTCATGGACCACAGAGTCGTCGTCACAACGACCTTCTGCCAGCCAGCTTCAGCCTTGTTGTTGTTAGGTAGCTACGTACTCGGTGGCCCTTATGCTTTGAAGCTCTCCGTGCCGGCGGCCAAGGTCTCGACCATTGGCAACCCACCAAAAAATTCCCCAAAAAAAAATTTCTAAAAAAAAAATTCTAGATGTCGTAGTATAGTAGTGCCATTGACTTGAAATAATTAGCGCATCTCCACATGTTTGGCACCCTAATAATCAGATCCTTGTCCTCCCTCGGTTTGCCATCAGCTCACGGGTTTTCCATTTTCCACGGCTACTTTCGTCCCTACAGTACGGAGTACAGTATTTACAGTACTTCCAGTAAAAATAAATAGCTCCCTGAAATGTGCATGGGCGGCTCCACGATAGAACGATAGATAAATAATTAATTAATTAATTAAATACTGTAAACGAGTAATGGCGATGGAGGAACACCACCACCACTACCGGCCACCATCAAGGTACAGAGGCAAGGTATTCTCATTTTGCTTGCCCTTCTCGGCCACTACGTACATTTTCGTACCTGAACACCGGTCAAGGTCAATGCCGATGATCAAATTCTCAAATTCTACCGCGCAGTACGAAGTGAAGTGCTGTGCGCTTATTATTATGGCTTTGCTCACCGACGGGCAAATAAAGCTCAGCAGTTCAAGAAAGAAGAATGGGTGAATGAATGCCCTTTTCTGCCTGGCTGTTTGTTAAGTCATAGGAGAGTCGACCTCCTTAATTTCTCTCTTTACGGCGGCTTCCGATACAGTAGGCAAGGAGTACGTGCACGTTGCCATCTGAACAGCGCTGATGCTTTCTAGAAAATTGACATGCTACGTACGGAGTAAGTAAGTGTGTATGTATGCATGTACAGTACAGTACGAGTAATCAAAAGGGTTCCCGGTCTTCGTATTTTGGTGTGGTTCGTATTGTCATCAGCTGTATTTATTTATTTATCTACGCAGTAGTGCAAAGCGGTCCTTAGTCTGTGGGTATAGGATTTTGACATAATCAACCAACGCAATTGAATACCAAGTATTTTTGGACAAGTACAGAGCAAAATCAGTGTCCTACGCAGAATCTGGCTGCCTTTAGCATAGAGGAATCAATCATACGTCTAAAAGGTTGAATCCCTCTTAAGGTAAGTCCTTCCACTTCACATTGCAAAGCAGTAGATACGCATTTATTTGAGTCTGGACAATTATTAGTCTCATATGTATCGCTTAGAATAGAGACAAATGATGTGTATAAGTTATTTTCTATAAATACTATGCTCTCTCCTATAAGAGTCGATCGCTCTAAGGTTCTAACATGATTAATCACATAGGAGCATAGTAA
>JAJONI010000305.1:0-18967 GCA_022190145.1 Pezicula rhizophila
ACTATCCATCACAATATATCAAAAAGGGAACGTTGCAAGTATTTTTAAATACATCACTAGGTAGATGGGTTTAATTTAAGTATTGATGGAAGAATCAACTGTATAATAACTGCTCATAGATATTGCACCATGACACTAAACCAATCAAAACAGAACAATTTCAGCACCAGGGACCAAATAATAGATGCCGGATCTACACAAGCTTCCTACCTTGACGTTAGTGTTTTTACCTTGTTACCTTAACGGCCCAAACAGATCTCTTCTATCAAACCAGCAGTCATCAATTAATTTCTAGTAGGAATCTGTTATTGACGGGATCTAACGTTTCTAACAATGAATTCACCACACCGAGCTAACTTGCGGCCTTAAATAGATTAATGCATACTGATATTTTCTCTCAAATCAGCTCACCCAGCTAAAAGTCCGTCGTGATACCTATGACTATCTCCGCAAGAAAGGAGTTAGTTGCCTTTCTAGGATGCTTTAGTGGATTTATGGCTATCCACCACCACCTGCATCATAGCCTGATGTTAGGTATTCTGGGATAATTTAGCAATAAACATGACGCAACCCGCCCCTTCTTTACATAGCGATTGATTAAAAATGGAAAACGACCTACTAGAGAACAAATGGTTTAGAAGCAAACATTCTCAGGTAAACGATAAGAAATGGAGAGGTTGAATTAAGGACTGTTCAAAATCAGCAGTCCCAAAGCAAGATGCCAAAATGACGCATTTATATATAAGCGCACCACATATACTCGTTGCAAACCACCTCTATTAACTCACCCATCCATTCATACATTCTTTCATCCGCTGGCTCGTAGCTTTCATTTCACAACAGTCAGGAACTTACATTCGCTACCATCTTTCCAATCTCAAAACATATCAAAATGCAATTCCTCGAGCTCGCCATCATGGCTTCCATGCCAGTCCTAGCATCAGCATTATTTCCTGCTGCAATGTTCCCAGATTACCACCTCGACAAGCGCACTGATAGCTGGGGTCCAGCTGTAGGACTAGGTCCAGCAAAAGCCGAAATCATCAAAGCTGTAACAACGACGTATCCCGGCGAAATGCCATCAGGTCAAGTTGGTGGTCTCTTTATCTGGCCTGGAATGTCAAATGGTACCGGAGATTTGATTCAGAGCATTATTGGTTCTTACTCTGCTGGTGCGAGTGAGTGTTCTGGGAGCGCTGCTGATGATGAATGGTACGTCCTGGGATAACCTTGTGGCATATGAAAGCAGTTGGATGTATTGCCACTAGAGTATTATGTTGGGAAGAAATGCCTTTTAATGCTTAATAGGTGTATTTCGTCGGAGGTCTACGGAGATATCACACCAGGAGTACCAAACCAGTGGGTAGGAACACTCACAACTCTTGATTCAACCCCAGACACTGGCCTGACTTTCACCTACACTCTCGTCGATGCCACAACCTACCTATGGAACCAGTAAGGTGCCTCACATCCTTCCATTGAAACGATATTGACATTGGTGATCAGGACTGTTCATGACGCAGCTTCAGGAAAGCTGATGTCAACCTTTCAAAAGACATCTGGACCAATGCTGGGGTAAGCATTCATCTTCTCATACACACTTAACCCTGCTTACTCCATGTTTACAGATGGGGAACTGCTGTTGAGTGTCAATCATGCACTCCAACAATATCAGAGCAGACTTATGTCAATACCGTTATCACCTTGAAGTCAGCGGATCTTACTTTCCCCGACACCCTTGGAGCGTCTTCGGGGGCAACAAATACCGATATGACAACCAGCGATGGCGGTATCACCTGGACTATCGAGAAGATTACCATTCCAGCCATGAGCTCATAATCGTAGTCATCCTGTGAGAAATCACGCTGAAAACGCCCCTGACTGTTCTTCACTTAGTGTGCCTGTGGCCTCGTCAATTTGCTTTTTGTATATATATTCTTCCCCATACCCAACACACGCTACAAATACATTTATACAGCTGTAACCATCAGCCAGGCTTGCTTATGTAACTTCAAGCCTTGTTCTCCGTTACAGTCTTTGCAAATATCCTCCTCTGTATTTCTTTCTGTACTTCGTCTTTTCTACTGTGGCCTTTTGGTGGATAGAGCCCCCGATCATGGAGGATTTGATTCATCGTGATTTCCCAAAGTTTGTTCTCTTCGAGAGTACACCATCTCGTCAATCTCGTTGGCCTTGTGTTGAGGATCTGGAACAACCATGTTATTGCGATTTACCATGTCGCTGCCGTTTACGTCTTGAATAGTTGAACGAACCCTTCGAGATTCATTTAGCTCTCCTGCAGTAATAGGATTTCGACGCCAGTGGTCTATGTCCCGCTCAAGACGAAAATCCTGATAATTCCATGCACTTTCCATGTTTGTGACATGATGTAATAGTGCAGATCTTTCTTCACAGCAGTATTGGAGATGATCCAAAACCCTCTGTGGTTGGCTCTCATCATGCTCGTCTTGCATGCCCTGCTCTGGAGTCCTCCTTATACGAGATCGATTATCGTTTCTCCGTGCGACCGGGCTGCGATGTAGACGACGATTTTGATAGCGCTGTTTACCGTGCCTTTGAACCTGGCGTTCTTGTCTTAAATCGGATGGCCGTTTGTTTGCATGGTTTTGATTATTGCTTGGGGGAGAGCTTGCAGAAAGTGTTTCAGAAGAGACCACATCACTGTAGACTTTAGCTAAAAAGCCTGGTTTGGCACTGTGGTCTAGAGGACCAACAACATCAACGCGAGCCACGTTGAACTCCTCTTGTTTCATAAAATCTGTTTGGTCAGCTTCAATTTGGTTTGGGTCAATATACTGGTTGATGGCTGCAAACTCGTTCCTCTCAACCGGATTGGTTATCAAAGGTGGTCCTAGTATTCTTCCTCCTTCGTCACGCTCTCTTTGCTCTCCGTAATGCCTGCCTGGATAATTTTCCTGCTCGATTTGCAGCTGTATTATCTCAGGATTCCAGAGGTTTGGATACGAAGGATCCCCATATTGAGTGTTGGATGCGTTCGTGCGATATTGGTAAGCGGGATAATCTTCAATCTCGCCGCGGAAGGCATGAGTGACCATAAACTGGTCATGTTCTGGAGTTCGCGCTGGTGGCTCAGGCTGAAGAAACACTGAAAGGTCTCGATTTTCTGGTAGCCGTATTGGAAGACCTGGAGGAGGAGGACTTAACATGTTTTGCTTGTTGTTCTCGGGCTGCGTTAGTTGTTTAGCGCTAGCTGCTTTCACTGAGAGGGTATAACAGTTGTTACCGAATAATCATGACCCTGGGGTCTTCTTCGTACAGGAGGCATTGTATGACTAAATTTTCTAGTAACTATGGGGTGTGGGGTGCATTGTTATCCTTTGAGGAGCAAGCTTGCGAAGCCGCGAGTATGTGGTATGTCGCGACTGGGAGGTAGTTGTCCCTGAGTCCTTCCAAAACTTGGAAAGAAAAGCAACCATTAAACAGCCTGTTTATCAGCTATCAAAAAGCTTAGGTCGTCGGTCTGTACGGACTGTCCTAACTAACTTTATCTCCCAATGGTTAGGCATCTAGCCTTTTAGCTAAATAGTTAGTGAACAGGTACCCGCCAGATACCCCAAACAAACTTTGAATTTGTGGGACGAGACATGAATCACCAGAACAAGTAACAATTTAACTGCGTCCTAGGAAATTAGGGGCGGTGTAGAATATAGTTACTAAAACAGCAAAGTGCAAAGGATTTCTGTGGTTGCTAAAGAATTCCCCTCACTTAAATAGAGTCATCTTTCCCTAGCTCCTTCCTGCACTACTGTACAAGATCAAGCACTTTCATGTCTTTGTATAGATAATTAGGATTACATTATAAAACATATTTCAAATGATGTGCATAATTATGAGATGCGACCCACTACCTGAAAGGCACCTCTGGGACAGTTATCACCCATTATTCGTTAGGATCTGTTGTATTTCTTGTAGGTGATTAACGCGACCGACACGTTACTAGATGGGCTCTACTCTCTTTTTAAATAGTTAAAACCTTTAAAACTCGTCATTATTTTCAGAAAATAATCTTTCTTGTTCGGTTTCCTAAAGACTAGACCCAACTAGTTGTATTCGCACTTTGCGGTCTCTTGACTAAGTCAATTAGCGCTGGTGGTGTTATCTCATCAAAACGCAACAGAGCTAGTGGAGCCATCCTGCGTTGACTTAAATAAAATCAAACTTGGCCCTTGGTGACTCTATCAAATTTATTTTAGGTGTTATAACTATACGAACATATTATATCAAAAACCCTGACAAAGATTCCTCGCTTGAGCAGATTGACCAGAAGATCGATCCGCAGAATATCGAAATAGCCATGCATAGGATATTTTCTCTAGAAGTCTAATTAAGTACTATGGAAATCTGTTCAGAGTGGCAAATCGAAATGCCTATGATAAAATCTGAAATGGTTTCTGCCCGTAGATAACACGGCTGTTGAGTACAATTACTATGGAAATCATTGGAAATCGGTAGAAATCAGTACTAACATTCGACCTACGCATGAATCTTCGGATCCCTTAAATCCTTCCTTAGGAACGCCAAAAAAAAAAACCGCCAACTCTTCCGCAGACCAACCCAAATATGTAGTAAATAATGTTGTGCAAGAAGACTCCAACACTCCCGATGAACCGACTCCATGGGGAAGCATGTTGTCTTTATTTAAGAAAGCGGCTAAGGTGTTACTCTACACAGTGCAATATTTTTACTTATTACACCTGCATCGAGCCGAATCAACTCAAAATCGACCCACATGGCCGTCGTTGACCCTGATGTCAAATTTCTCCAACCTGAGCACCTGTCACTTGGATTAATCGTTGTGTCTATCGTCTGCCTCACATTGACTGCTGCACTGGCAGTAAATAGGTCTCAGGACATATAGCAGGCTTTCCGAAGAGTATTTGGCAGGGACGCTGGCTTGGTGTTGACAGGGTTAGTACGATACTTTCTCATTCCTATCATCTAGCTGAACACAGAACTCGAATCTTTCACTGGTCTCAACTGTCTTGCAGATATTTTACATTGTGGATGTTGCCTTGGCCTGCCACGGATCCCGCGTTGGTTTGGCATACGCAGTGTTGCCTGGTTTGATATTGTGGCAGACACAGATGAAGTTAAGTACAAAACTGTCTGTTGGTGCTCTCTTGTCGTTCGCTGCTCTGTGCATGGTAACCATTATTTTCCATTTTTCGATTGACTCGTTGAAACTAACCACGGCCTGCCTACCACGCAACGCTTCGATAACAACCATGATCCTGGTACCTTACATTGAGCACTACCGCATACCCACAAACAACCTACTCTGTAAGTAATTCGCTAGCTCGCCTCATTTCGCAAGCTAATTATATTAAACAATGACCGTACTTACACTGGTATCTACTTTACATATTACACAGGCTACATTGTTCTCTGGTCCAATGTCGAAACAGATATTGGCTGCATCGCTAGCTCTCTCCCTTCCCTCCGTATTTTTGTTCTGCGCACCACCGAAGTCGACAGCACCAAGGATGCTCCGGAAATTCTCAATCCTACAGGTCTTGTCAAGTTCGGTAGCACGCCTATAAGCGGCCGGAGCGGTACCAAATCGCGTAGGGTATTCCGCAACCCGAGTGACGCTTGTATGAGTTTCTCCACGGTACATGCTCATGGAAATGGGGAAGATATTGCCAGATGGAGATTCGCATAGCAATTCGCAGTTGGATGTGACTGGTGGAAATCGTATTCGTACAGACTACACCTATGAGGTGGAGCTGTCAAAATCGTCGGGGCAGAACAAATCGGAGACCTAGACAATTATTAAAGCTCAAGAGACTGAAAGAATGGGTCTGAATGATGCCGAATATCCAGAACTACCAGCACTGATGGCAGGATAGTCCTTCTCTGTATGTCAACGACTAGCTAAGCTCCGTCCAGGCCTGGCATTTGTTTGCTTGTATCAGACCAGTATGCCAGTTTCTATATACTGTTAGAATAGAAGAGACGTGAGGACATTGTCGTCTCTAAGAGTCGTAGCATGAATTAGTGTAGGAGAGAGAAGTGTGTGTTCTGGGGTCGCTCCCTATATTTAAGCGAGGAGTGAGTGATAAAGGGTGTCAGTCAGAATGTTAGCAGAGCTACCTATACCTATGCTATGCTGAAAGCGTCGTGCTCAGTTTTGGTACAGTACAGTGTGCCTTGCCTCTTAATAACGAATGGGTCTCGCTTGCTGGCCAACTTTCAAGACTTCAACGTTTCAAGCACTTCGAAACGCCAAGTGTGTCATGCTGGCGTACGTAATTCATCACGTGTTATCCCTACTTTACCACCCGACCTACTCATGGTAAGAAGGTACAGTAAGGTTCGCTTCCCAAGTCCGCCTCCTCTTTTATTTCAGCTTTGAAAGGGGATAGAACGGGTACAGGTGGTCTATTCACCAATTGTGGGGAATTTCTCTCAGCCTTGATCTACGAACACCAACCAGCCACCACAGATTCTCTCCGGATGAGCGCTAAAGACTGAAATAGTGTCGCATGAAGCGGCCAAGGATCGCCTATTGCTCGCCTGTTATTCTTGTGGGCTCTTAAGCTCTGACTTGCGTGAGCTCTCGCTCAGCCAGTGACATCAGCCTCTTCTACTTCCTACCACACGTCAGCATTCGCGGAGCTTTGGAAGTTTCAAAACTTCAGACGGTCACGTCCTGGATGAACTGATGTTCTTCCCGTGGCTTGCTCAGTGGCGTATCGAGTTCATAGTCTGGCTTCTATAGGGCCATCTATTGAAGACAATTGCGTGTCAACGGAACCGCAATGTCAACAACTCCATAATTATTTTCAGCGACTGGAGCATTGTATCTTGGGCTATACAATGTGGAGAAAGTGAACAACTGAGTTGAAGAATTATAAAGATGAGTTGAGTATTCTGCATTTCAATCTTCATTCTCATCATCATCAGTCTTCTCAGTCTTCCATTCTTCAGCAAATACTTTTTCTCATCTCTCTTCTCTCTTCTCTTCTCTTGTTCTTTTCTCCCACAGCCGGTCTACTATTTCTACAGCAGCCGGTCTTGCCATCTTTCAACATCTCATATCTTCTATCACTGCCGATTTTATCTTTCCCTCTCAAAATCATCAATACTTCAAGATGCAGTTTAACGCCCACATCGCTTCTCTCATCCTCCTCTTTTGCGCCGGTTTACCTATCGATGGAGCGCCTTTGGCCTCTTCTGCCCTTTCTGGTTCACCACCACCACTTCCTTCGGGTGCTCCCCCAAGCGGGTCCATGATGCAGTCAGGCCCAGCACCGACAGGCCCAGCACCAAGCGGCAGCCCTACCGGACTTCCACCCAATCAATTGTCGAGCGGAGCCCCAGCTCCAACTGATCTCAAAGCACGTCAAGAGAGTTCATCCCTCCCACCCAAGCCAACCGGATCTTTCAGTGGTCCACCACCTTCTGGTACCGGCAATGCAATGCAAGCACCGCCTTCAGGTACTCCTCCATCAGGTACTCCTCCATCAGGGGCTGCTCCATCAGGCGCCCCTCCTTCAGGCGCCGCTCCGTCAGGCCCTCCTCCTAGCGACCTGCCATCGAGCGCCAATGTGAAGGCTCGTCAAGAAAGCTCGTCTCTGCCTCCGCCTATGCCAACTGGATCTTTCAGCGGTCCACCTCCATCCGGTACTGGTGCACCTCCAACTGGCACAGGTGCATTTCAAGCACCTCCATCTGGAGCCCCAACTGGTCTCCCTCCTTCGGGAACTGGCGCTCCTCCTTCGGGGGCCGCTCCTTCAGGCCCTCCTCCTAGTGGTCTGCCTTCAAGTGCCAACGTAAAAGCTCGTCAAGAAAGCTCATCTCTTCCTCCCAAGCCAACAGGGTCATTCAGCGGTCCACCTCCATCCGGTACTGGAGTACCTCCAACTGGCACAGGCGCAATGCAAGCGCCTCCTTCAGGTAGTCCTCCTTCGGGTACTCCCCCTTCAGGTACTCCCCCTTCAGGTGCCGCTCCATCAGGCGCCCCTCCTACCGACCTGCCTTCAAGCGCCAACGTAAAGGCTCGTCAAGAAAGCTCGTCTCTGCCCCCACCTATGCCAACTGGATCTTTCAGCGGACCACCTCCAAGTGGTACCGGCGCAATGCAAGCTCCTCCATCAGGAACCCCTACTGGCCCCCCACCTTCAGGAGCTCCTAGCGGTGTTCCTCCTAGCGGCACCCCTCCTAGCTCAGGATCTGGGCCAGCTCCCACTGACCTCCCTTCAAGCGCCAACGTAAAGGCTCGTCAAGAAAGCTCATCTCTACCACCACCCAAGCCCACCGGAACCTTCAGTGACCCACCCCCATCTGGTACTGGTGCACAGCAAGCACCCCCATCAGGAACCCCTCCATCAGGAACCCCTCCATCAGGAACTCCTCCATCAGGAACTCCAACTGGTCCTGCTCCTTCCGGTGCTCCAACTGGCCTTCCTTCAGACGTCGCGGACGTAAAAGCTCGTCAAGCCAGCTCATCTCTTCCTCCACCTCAGCCAACTGGCACTTTCAGCGGCCCACCCCCATCCGGTACTGGTGGTGCACAGCAAGCACCACCATCAGGAACTCCCCCATCCGGGACTCCTTCAGGCCCCATGCCCTCTGGTACTCCACCCAGCGGATTCTCCTCCATCCCCGGCCCGGCCCCGACTAGCGCTTAAGATTCTCCGACACATAAGTTCGGGATGGATTGATCAAGAAGAGAATGGTGTATGATAAAGATGCATTTTTCCTTGACAGTTATCTCCGAGATTTCCTATTTGAGTTCGTTTTATATCGGGAAAAGTATTTGAAAAGATGGAAGACCAAAAAAAAAGAAGCGAAAGGGCGGTGTTTTTGGGAGTTTGGGAAGGATTTGTTACCTGTAAATAACTGGCTCGCTCGCTTTCGATTTGGAGGAGCATTACATATATACATATATCTGGAATCACAGCCATTACCAGCTCATTCTGTTCCATCGTATGCTTGTAAGTTTCCGTCAAAAATTGGGTGAGTTTTAGCATTTGTTGAATAAGCGAGCGTGCTGAAGCTCTTCACTTAGCGTTTAAGGAGCTAAGTTTAAGATCATAGGAGGTCTTTAGCAATTGTGGAAATCTTATAGAGAACCAATTTCTTCCTGGTAAATTATAAAGTAAAGGAAGATGTAAAACTGAGTCAAAAAGTGAAGAATGGTTAGTTTATATGATTTAACACGTTCGATCTCCTCGCTTACCTAAATTAGGTAACTCTTCACAAAGCCATTTCCAAGAGCTGTCTTTCATAGCAGCATTCCAATGGCACAAAGTCATATACGTAAAGAAATACAAAATCCGTTAAATTTACCTACATTCAACGTCTCCAAACCACCAAACCCTAATAACCCTAACAACAACAACAGAAACGCATCACCTAAGCCCTCCCATCCAAATGACCATTAGTAGACAACTTCCCCAACTTAGCCATAATCTCTGCAACCTCCTCTTGATGCTGAGAAAAATTATCCACAAGATTATCCCACATCTTCGGCTCATGTTCATGTTTCTTCTCACTCTTCCAAGCCCAATCAGAAATGGTAAACGGCCGACTCGACTCAAACATAAAAGCGACCGAGTTCTTGGAGATCTGCATTTCTGGTGGGGGTTGGGCACTTGCTGCTTTGAATTCTTCGTATGCGACTCCGTGGGGTACCATCCCGCATTCGAAGGATATTCCACCTGGTTGAAAGGCATCGGATCGTCCACCGTATTCACCGTATATTAACCCCATTAGTTCGGATGCGACATTGCGGTGGTAGTAGGGTGGTCTATATGTATGACTTGCTACGTCCCAGCGTGGGGAGAAGATGAGGAAATCTGCCAGTGGAGCTGCCGGATCACGGGATTTGGCGGTTAGGACACAGAAGATTGACGGGTCGATGTGGTCGACTGAGATGGAGCCGACGTTGACGAATTTGGTGAGATCGTACTTGTATGGAACCTAATTGACGTTTCAGTCTAGTTCTGCATACTCCTTGTTTGAGTTGCAAAAAGAGGGGGGGGGAGGAACTTACGTAGTTTCCATGCCAGGCCACAACATCAAATGGAGAATGGCCCTGAGTACTCACGAAAAACTTCCCTCCTAGCTTATACACGATCTCCCACTTCTCCTTCTTAATTTCATACTTAGCCTTCGGACATAAAAAGTCTCGCGAATTAGCAAGCCCATTCGCGCCCAGAGGTCCGAGTTCGGGGAGTTCGAAATTGGTGCCCCAGACCTCGAGGATATATCCTCGCGAAGGACCATCAGGAAGATCAATCCGGAAGCGTTGACCTCTCTGAATAACGACAATCTCGCCAGGCTGAACAAAGAGTGGACCGAATTCGGTTTGGATATCCAAGGATCCTTGAGATGGGACGATCAAGAAATCTCCATCCGAATTCACAAATGCTTTCTGTGGCATGTTCTTGTTGGCCATATAAACATGAGTTGCGATTCCTTCGCGGAGTGTCGGATCACCTGACCCGGCTACCGTCTTCATCCCGCTAACAAAGTCGACTTCCTCATCTTTCGGGATGTCGAAAGGAAGCCAGGCGAGTTGGGTCGGCGATAAATGGACCTTAGGGTTAATTGGCATAAAGTTTGCTTCCATGTCTTCATTATCCGGCAGATCCGTCTGTCAAGATCACGTTGTTGTAAGTACAATATTTCTCGGGTTTTCAAATGATTTTTCCACTTACGAAACCTTGGTGTGCGACCGCTGGTCTGGCTCGGTATAACCATGCATTTTTATTACTGGCTCTTGGAGCAACAAATGCTGAAGCAGTCATCTGCTCGGCGTAAAGCCCGAATCGCACGCATCTGGGGCTATTTTGGCCCTGAGGGATGGTGCCGGGAATTGCTTCTGATTCGAAACTGTGGTTGAGGTTAGATTCGTTTATCTCGCATGATTTCCTTGTACCATGGTACTGGGTTTGGTGGCGGCTTTGCGCTGTACGTACTGATTGTTGAAACCACACATATACTATCTGGATAATTAGCACATGTCGTTGGGTATTGGATATTAGATATTGGATGTTGGATATTGGATGTTGGATGTTGGATGTTGGATGTTGGATATTGGATATTAGATGTTGGATGTGAGATGGGAGATCATCTGCATGTCGGCAAATACGTACCGTGTATGGATCATTCTTCCGTACACCGTAAGAGGGAATCGATCCATCCTTTTGGGTCTCTGCCCAATGAAAGATGTTCTGATATTCTTTGGGTTGTACAGTTTGTGTAGGCATGATGAGGTTCTATGTTTCTTCACGATATGGTACAGTGTACAACGATTAAGAGTGCTGGAAAGCTTGAATGAGAGAAATCTTACAAGCCATGGAAAAACAAAGGGAACTGCAGTTGGTTTTATGGTTACCATCTCCCTTGAAACTTTAGTTGCACAAAATGTGTCACATTGGCTAGCAACGCGGGGCATCATGGATGACAGAGGACAAGGGAAAGTTTACTCATACTAGACTTCGTTGTTTTTTTTTTGGCTTTTTTGGTTTTTTTGTTTTGTCTTGCTTGTTGTAACAGTTTCGGACCATAACGCGGTGCACATAGGCTAAGAGTGGAGGTTCTACTATTTTGGTAGGCTATGTGGATGGGGTAACCCCGGTCTATAACCGAGTTAAAATCATGGAGGATTTCCGCAGGATGTGATGGGAGAAGAACAAAAGAAAAAGACCCGCGTCGTCAGCTTTCTGTCAGCGCCGAGATGCCGCTGCAAGCCAAGGAGCTTTCAGTATTAAACGACAATGTGGGGAGCTCTCCATCTTCATGTGGGGTTTTGTTTCCTGCTGTACGAAAGGACCCAAAGGGCACCACGGCACTGCAAGCGCATGACTACAGTATGTATTCGCTAAGTGAAAACATTACAGCTGATTGACCTCCACTACCTACCTACTCCACATCAGAAGCAGCATATTACTACTTCCTTATACCGCAACAACGGTGAGTGGTCACATAATAGTCAGGTAAGCAAATTGATGCATCGAATGAAACGAACCCTTTCAGCAAATTACGCCGCTTTCCCGACATTACTTGATGGTTAAGTTCTGACCAAGAAAAAGCCGTAACCCAAAGTTATGGAGCCAACAGGCCATTTTCCTCTCCCACCACCAGCTCAAGAAAATCCGACCATTGTTTCTGTCTCGGCAATTCCTGCCGGCTTTATCACACTGCCAGACTGGTGCTTCGTTGCACCCAGTGATCCTGAAGCTAGGAGAACAGTCCCTTCATTATCATTCCTAATTAAACACCAGCCATCACCAACCTCTTCTCTAGCCGATGAAAAACCACACCGAATCCTTTTCGATCTTGGACTTCGATCAGAACTGACCAAATATTTGCCTCAACAACAATCTCACCTTGAAAATGGACGAAAGCCATACAAACTAGGACCGGGTGTTGCCAAAGTCCTCGCAGATGGTGGATTGGACCCCAAAGATATCGATTTTGTTTTCCTGAGCCACGTTCACTATGATCATCACGGAGACCCTGAAGACTTCCCGGCTTCAACATTTGTCGTTGGTCCTGGAGCAGTGAACGTCCTTGAACATGGATTACCTGGAACGAAAGGTTCTCACCAATATTTTGAGAAAGACTTGCTTCCGAAGGATAGAACTTATGAACTTCCAGTGAAAGGGTATTTGAATGAGAGTCAATCGGTGGATTGGCAATGGGCTCCTATGGGTCCCTTTGAAAACACAATCGACTTGTTTGGAGATAGCTCTGTTTATGTGATTGACACTCCAGGACACTTACCGGGACATATCAATCTGCTGTGTAGGGTCTCACCAAAGAAATGGTTGTACCTCGGCGGAGATATATGTCACGATATCCGTCTGTTGACCGGAGAGAAACAAATCGGTACTTGGCAAGACGAAGAAGGGGATACGATATGTATTCATTTTGACAAGGAGGCTGCTGAGAAGTCCATTAGCAGAGTCAGAGATATGGTGAAGTATCAAAAGGAAGGTAATGGTGTTGAAGTGGAAGTTATTCTTGCTCACGATGAGGTTTGGTATGAAGCAAACAAGGAAAGATTATTTCCGGGTTCACTTTGAATCATTAATTTTAGGTTTTTTTTTCTTTTAGGTATACCCTCACTTCTCTCTTCTGTACCTCTCAAGGTGAATTGGCATTATACGAATCTCGTAAAAGATACGAATTGGATTCTCAATGTGCACAATCACGTGTAGCTCGCTGCACATCATGATTACCCCGCATCATTTTTCTTTCGTATTCACGTAGTAGGCTATCGTAGCTAGCCATGTGATAAATATTTGGCTATTCGGCTTCCGAATAATTGTGCTGAGGTGTTCCCTACTCCTATTAGAGTTACCTGTCTCAAGCAAAGTAATTCAGCTTCTGCCACGTAGTTTCCTAGATTAGCTCGCTAAATTTATTTGAAGGATGTCTTACACGTACAATAATAGCATTGGGTTTATCGGCCTAGGAGCCATGGGATTCCCAATGGTTGAGAATCTTATCGAAAAGTTGCCTTCATCCACGAATCTACATGTCTTCGATGTTTCGAAAGAAGCGCTAGAGAGAATCACAAAAGGAAATGAAGGTCGGGTTCATATCTGTGCCGACTCAAGAGGAGTAGCGGACAAGGCAGTATGTATCATTAAATACCAACCCATTCGAAATTTAGATACTAATCCAAGTTAGGAAATTATCTTGACCATGGTCCCAGAAGGTTCACACGTCCGATCCGTGTACCTCACTCCAGAAACCGGAGTTCTAGCAGCAGATCTCTCCTCAAAACTCCTGATTGACTGCTCAACCATCGACACAGAGACATCGCTTAAAGTACGCACAGAAGTTCTAGAAGCGTACCCGACAGCATCCTTCTACGATGCACCCGTCTCAGGCGGAGTACTAGGAGCCCAAAAAGCAAGCCTAACAATAATGCTCGGCTGCAAAGCCGACGATCCAAATCTTGGCATCCTGCAAGATCTACTAGGGATGATGGGTTCCTCAATCTTTCCATGCGGTGGTCCTTCCCTTGGCCTTACAGCAAAACTATGCAATAACTACTGTTCGGGTCTCATCTCCATAGCAACGGCAGAAGCCTTCAACATTGGTATGAGGTCAGGTATGGATCCGAGAGTCCTAGCAAACATCTTCAGTACTAGTACAGCGCAGAGTTGTGTAGGATCAAAGTGGAATCCAGTCCCTGGAATCTGTCCTGAAGCACCTGCTAGTCATGGATATAAGAACGGATTTAAGGTTCAGTTGATGAAGAAGGATTTCGGGTTGGCTGTTGAGACTGCGGAAAGGGTGGGCGCTAAATTGATGCTTGGGGAGGCTGGGTTGGCTACTTATACTCAGGCGAGTGAAGATCCTAGGTGTAAGGATTTGGATTCGAGAGTTATTTATCGGTATATTGGTGGTGATGAGGAGTGGGAGAGCTCGCTGGGAACATCTGAGAGGAAGTAGAAAAGTTGGTCACTTACGGGTTTTCAACGCTGTTTGAGAACTTATAACAAGACTTCGATGACCTTCAAGTTAGTGTACAAGTGTCGAGAACTCGGCTGCTGTAAAGGAAACATGACAGCAAGAGTTGCGAGGATTTAAGTGCGAAGTAAACGACGCCTCTCTAGAATTACCTGATCTGATGATTTTCCAGAACTTGTTGTAGAGTCAAAGAACATGAATCGGTAGTCCAGCATGAACCAGTTGCTTAAAATACTCCAAGAAAAGCCACTCTATCATCTTAAAACCAGGCTCAAATTTCCTCTAAATATTCTCTCAGCAATCATCATCCCCTAATCGAACTAGAAGAACCCATTATAAGATATGGAAAAGGGTCAATATAGTCCGCCGGAACATTTCATAGCGTTTTCGACACCAGCCATTGGAGTAAGCTGAGTCAAACGATTCTCAGACCAAACTTCCCTGAGACCTTTAACATCGGGATCCCCAAATTCTTTTCCGAGGAGTGACATTCGATTGATAAGTGTCCATACATTTTGCGTATTGAAACCACGGACCATCATGGTAGTAGTTAACCATTGAATAGACGTGTAATAACCCCCGAAATCAATGAAATACCGGCATGATTAAGGAGTACTACTTGGATAATGCATACTTATATCTCCAAGGAACTTAAGGCTACGAAAAGCAAGCATTAGCTTATGGATCTCATCATGCTCACAATTGCGGGGTTCCATCGGCGCAGTTTCCAGCGCCACTTTCCCTGATACAAGACCTTTTTGAACTAATTGCATGAAGACTGTGAAGTTAGAAATTTGTACCTTGGCGTGAAAGTCAATAGTTTTGACAAGATCTGGCTTTGGGCTCTTCATAATGTTGTGGTCTATGTCTCCGATTTCATGCTCGAATCTAATGGCTCTTTGGATTTAGAGCTATAGGTCCTTATCTGGCGTCATATTTATAGCGATGACATTCGCCGAGGAATATATATCTCGAAAGAGAGCTTCAACCTGGTCTCTATAACTTTATTGATTGAAATTGTTATTATCCGCTTTTCCTATAATGGCTATTTTGAACTCGGTTGACTGGTATTTCTTGGCCCGTTTATCGAATCTACCTGGAGGTCTTAGAATGATCTCGGCCTTTGGAGCGGTTGGTGATATGTTGGATTCGATTGATGGTTCTCAAGATGGAGAGGTCCCGTAGGTGTATGTGAGGCTAAGTGGCATGGTATTGTATTTTGATGAAGAGATTGAGGAGAGGGATTTGTTTTCTGCCGTTACATAGCACTTAGATACTGAGTCCAAAACTAAGAAGAAGCAGAACAGTCACTTAGGTACTGAGGTAATCTAGTCTTGTTTAAAAAACTTCCTGGAGTTAAGTACCTTACTTAATACTAATAGCTTCTCTAGTTCATGATATCGTTGTTTCTTAACTACATAATACAAAAATATGCTTTGGTATCTTTGTCAATAATATTTCAGAGCATAGAGCTCCTCTATTTAGACTCCAGGTAATATTAATTCACCATCCATCCATCCATTCATGAATCTCATCATCCACTCATTATATACATCATCACCAATCACCCCAACCC
This sequence comes from Pezicula rhizophila, assembly GCA_022190145.1. Classification (NCBI taxonomy): domain Eukaryota; kingdom Fungi; phylum Ascomycota; class Leotiomycetes; order Helotiales; family Dermateaceae; genus Pezicula; species Pezicula rhizophila. The sequence continues at coordinate 16,058 of JAJONI010000305.1, forward strand.
ATCTCACCCAACAACCACCCAACCTCTTACCCATTATTCCCCGTAGCAACCCCCCAAAAGTACCCGACCCAACTCCCCAAAACCAAAAGTGCCAACCCACCCGCACATACCAAGCTAATCTTCCTATTCCGCCCACCCTTCTCACCATGAAATCTCTTATTGCGTTCATTAATAATATGGCCATTGGCAACCCTTTGTTTCCTCGTCCATTGCAATCTCCTTAAATCAACAGAGATGGTAGAAAGGACTATGAGAGAGAAAGCGACAGCGATGGAGCAGGCTGATAGGAAGACATAGACTATTGTTACGCGGTCGTAGGAATTGTTGTCTGCATCTTGGATTACGCCTGTTATGACTCGGACTACTATGTTCATGCTATATCGTTTGAAAAAAGAGTTAGTTGGTTGAGGGTTTGAAACAGGAGGTTAAATCGAGAGATTTGGGTAACAGAGAATAGAAAGAACTTACGCATTGTTCATTGTGATTTTAAGAGCGTAAGCTGATCCGAAGACTGACTGATGCCACATTGAAGTTCGGATACCGTCGATTATGGTGGTTGGACCGAAGCAGAAGGCGAAAGCGTAGATACCGAAGGCGGCGGATGTTCCTGCTATTGAAGTGGTCCAATTTACAAGACACATAGCTGCGAAGACTCCGCATCCACAGAATGCATCTATATGCACAACACTTAGTAGAGCTTCCTTGCGTGGAAGTATATAAGATAGGGTATAGAACTTACAAATTGAAATTCGGTTACCCCAAATATCAATAAATATACCAAGAAGTGGGACAATGAAGAATCCTGAGGAAAGTTAGTAATTGCTTCTATAATAAGTGAGGGGCAGGGAAAATAACATACCAGCATACTGAACTAAAGAAGTATACCACCCAGCATTAATAGAGTCAACACCAAGTCTCTGCTCCGCCAACTCGGTAGCATTCTGCGTAAAAACAATAGCCGTACTAGTTTCAAACAACGAAAAAGCCATAATACACCAAAATACCCACGGCAGCTCCAAAACCTTCTTAAACTCAAACTTATCATTCTTCTCCGTGAGTTTCTCGCCAGTAGCCGGATCCGGGGTCCCTGTAAACTTCTTATTCGCGTATCTGGTGAAGAGGTAGAATCCGGCTGTCATGAGGTTGGTGAAGACATTCATGCCGACAGATGTCCAGAAGACGTTGGCGAAGTTTCCGGTATTTTTTGATATGATGTTGGCGGATGCCTTACCGGCGAATGCTCCAATCTTACCGATTCCGAGCTCGAGACCGAGTGTTGAGGCGAATCCGTGGTTGGGTGGGAACCAGGAGGAGAAAATCTTGTATTGGGCTACCTGTGTAGCGATATCTCCGAAGGCTTGGATAACTCGACCACCTACCATGAAATGATAGTTACGAACTTGGGTTGCTGCGGCTACCAAGATTGAACCAACAGTAAAGATTAGATTCCCGTAGAGAATTGCACCTATTCTGTGTTAGTTTGTACATTGGAAATTGTATAGGTTGGTTCTCACCAGCTCCTCCAATTCTGTCTGTTACAATGCCACTAACTAGCATCAAAGCCGTCACCATGAAATCTTCACTGGCTTCCAAGAGAGCGAACTGTGTATTGTTGATCTTCATTTCCTTCTTGATCGTAGACTTCATAGCTCCGGTGATACCACTGCTCCAGTTAGATCCAAAACCAATGGCCGAGACCATGAGAATCGAAGCCAACTTCCATTTCAAAGGAACCGGAATTATCTTGGGAGCACCAGGATTCGAAGAGTTCGATTCATCGTTATCAGAATCTGCTAAGATGACTACTTCGTTCTTGCTTTTGACTTTCTCATCGAAGTCACTCAAGCTGCTGATTTGCGGACTCCCCTCGACCTTGGGTTCTATCGAATTGTGCACCATGGTTGCAAAACGGGAGCATGCAACGGAATATGCAACGCACAGGGGAGAAGAGAGGGGCACAAGGGATAGTGAGATACATGAACAAATGGGTGATTCCTACTTATGTACTTCCATACGTATAGCGAGGTATCATCAACCCACTATCCAGAGCACCGTGTGCCCGATAGTCGGATACATATTTCGTAGAGCTCCGACAATGAACAGGGTCTCCAAGCCCTCCACTCTAGGAAAAGGGCCTCAAGAAGTCATCAGCTCCGAATTCAAATTATTTTTGCCTAGGAAAAGAAGGTCACTCTGAAGATGTGGGAGGTTGAAGTGTGTGCCATGGTTCGTGGAGAGGATCCCCCCAAGATCTTGGCGAGAAAAATTATCTGATTAAAATTATCTGATTTCAAGATTACAACGGATCTCTTCCATCTGATTACCGTACCGGAGCCTATTGGGCCCGTATTGCTGGGGTGACTAACAAACGACCAAGGCCGTGAAGGGCCTAAAGGTCGGCGCAGAGTGGAGACTTTGATGGAGAACCCGATAGTGTGGAGCTCGTCGTGACTAATAATTAGAAGACTTATGTATGATAATGCGAATCCTACTGTAGATATTGCTTTCCCTTAATTGCACAATCTAGAGCTGATTTACTCAAAGTGAAAGGAGTGGGGGGAGCAATAGTAAAAGCGCATAGTTCGTTTGGCGCAAGTATTCAAAACTCGTAGAGAAACAAAGGTAACTGGCGGATCAAAGAGAAAATTGGATTCTCGTTTATTCCGCCGATTCTAAATACTATTATGGGTTTCTATGTTTAGCCTTCAATTATAAGTGAGAAGCCACCAAAGGTGTCCTAGACAGCAACATGATAGTTGAAAACATACGTCTATGAAAACTGTGGACTTGTTGTGTCTGTCTAACACACTGTCAGTAAAAGCAGAGACAGATATTAGAACGCAACATTAGCACTTACGCAAGAGCAAGAGGGAGTAGTATTTAGTCTTATGTATACTTTGGAATACGAAA
>JAJONI010000306.1:0-28266 GCA_022190145.1 Pezicula rhizophila
TTCCTATAATTTAACACAAATTGTAACTACTTTATTTAAATACTCTATCTCCCTAACAAACAACAAATGAAATCTTCTATATGAAATCAGTCTATCTTACATATTCAATCACAGCAACTAATATTACAATACCAATCACCAATCCACCTCTAAAGGCTCTCCTATCCTAATTCAACCCTCAATCCAACAATCCACTTACTTACTCAGCTTTTTCTCCCTTATAAAACAAGCACTCACCACCGCCCCAATAGCAATGGCAACACCCAACCCAAAAGCCGCCACCTCAGCCTTCTGATAACAAGTCCTTACCAGCTCCCTGGTCTTCGGATCCAACTTTAAGATATAATCTAAACTCTGTCTGACCCTCTCTACAATCTTATCAGCTTCGTGCCCACTCTTCAATCTCTTTTTCAATTCCTCACGAAGCACTTGTTGGATTACTGTTCCACCAAGACTGATACCTACTACACTTCCTAGGGAGCGGAAGAGGTAGGTACATGCGGTGGCTACGGCTTGATCCTTTGAATCGGCATTGACGATTACATTTATGAGCGTTGTTGTTACAGCTGAGCCGCCGCCAAAAGCGGCTACAGCGAGACTGACGATTACTAGCCACATTGGAGCAGTTGAAGCACAGCAGACCATTACTGCTAGCCCACCTATGACTTGAAGACCGTAGGAGAATATGGTCAGCCAGTAGTACTTACCGGTTCGCTGCATAATGATCCCTCCTAGCAGTGAACCAGTTGTAGCAATGACTACCACAGGGATAAAGCTCAAGCCAGCTCGTGAAGCCGTCATACCCCCGACTGCTTGTAGATAGAGTGGGACGTAGAAGAGACTGCACATGTAGCCGGCAAGACCAAAGAAGTTTCCGAGGTAACTGGCGAAGAGGGATCGTTCGAAGATGATGTGCCCTGGAGCGAAAGGATTGGAAGCGAATTTCATCTCTACAAAGAGAAATAAGGCGAAGAGGGGGATTGAAATGGTCAGGCACACTATTGTCAAGGTATCTGACCATGCTACATTACTGCCACGGTCAAGGCCAAGCAGCAAACCAAAGACGGCGAGAACCAAGGTAAAGGCACCGAGGAAGTCAACGCGGCCAAGTTTCTCCCGCCAGTGTGTATGCTCTTGCTTGGGGAGTTCCAGGGCGAAGTAGACCGTGACAAAGGCAAGCAAACATAATGGCCCCTGTCCAAGGAAAGACCTGCTACCTGTTAGTTTGAGCAACATGAGGGGATGCTGAATACACTTACCACCGCCAACCAATTGTATCTGCTAGAACCCCTCCCACTGCCGCACCTGACGATGAGCCAATTGTGTAAATGATATTTAAATACCCTTGCCAAGTCCCTCTCTCCCGCAAAGGCACAATATCACTCACCAGAATGCTCACAACTGTTGCCATGCCGCCACCACCAATGCCGGCAAAAGCTCTGGCAAATACTAGCTCTTTCATATTCCGAGCAAGGCCACAAAGTACACATCCTATTCCAAAAACAGCATATGCAAACAAAATACATGATTTGCGTCCAAAGATATCTGAGAGCTTGCCGTAGAGAGGCTGGAAACTGGTCATTGTGAGGAAATATCTGTGTAAGGACGTTAGTTAGATGCAAAGCCATTGGCCTATGCCAACACTGACCCAGTAGCTATCCAACTAGTGTTATTCAACGCATCAAGATCTGATCCAATTCTCCCGTAGCTAGTAACTGTGATAGTTTGATCCGCGGCAATGAGTAAGATCTGTTCTGGGGGTGTCAGTTTTGTTCAATTTCTCATTTGTAGAGTGTAAACATACACCGATCGCTATTGGAGGCATCAGCCATGGTAAACGGGCCACCATTTCAGCATTTCCCTGGAGCAACGGGCTCGCAGTTTCATCAACCTCTCTCGACTCTTCGGCGCTGTGGTTTGCAGAGCCATTGCTCGCTCCGTTGCTGCCATTGGAAGATATAACTGCTTTTGCCGGATCCTCGCTACCCAATAAAGGTGAAGTCTCTGTAGGCGCTCGCTCGCCATTGGGAGTAGGCATTGTAAAGTCGTTGCAAAACAAACGTATCTATCTGAATATTCTGCTAGAATGGTGGGTTCAATCTGTCACACTGTGTTTTCACGTCGTCGAGACAGTACCAAGATGTGCTTGACAGTGAGAACTACTGTAGCTAGCTGACTTAGCCTTGAAATAGCATCGCAGCTTTGCGGATACTGAGCAACTTCCAAGATTGTGATGGTGGTCAGCACTTGGTGAGAGTGTAATAAATACAATTAAAGATGATACAGTAAGATGATGCCCCACTCTTGCGCGTGCCTTAGCTTTTGGGTCTACATCTGCAAACATTGGTTTCCTGCTTTGAAAATCGCATACAGTAATTTACCATTTGCCAAAAAAGTCATTAGACTCGGTTACAGGCAAGCCTTCAGGTAGCAAGCAGGCGAAATTTCTCTTATCCCCGAGGAACAACAGGACAGTGTAAATCGTTGCCTAGCTACAACGTGCGAATTGAGCAAATCCGGTATACTACCCTTGCAGTCCAACGTCTTTTTGCCGTGGCCTTCGTACCCAAGCCATGGACATAAGAGTGTCTCCGTTTCCGAAAGGGCTCCCTCCCATGGACATTTGTTGATGGCTTTATTTTAGGCCTTCGTTTCAACAGTCTCTATCCGAGTTTCCAATTGGTGGTGTGCACTTTAGCGAGAGAACATCGCAACATAAAACTATATGTGATTGCCGGCCTCTCCTTAACTTTCTCTTCAGATAGACAGTGAAAAGAAGAAATGGATAGAGAAGATAAATGTAAAAAGAAAGAGCATGATCGTTTTAAGAGAATCTTAACCAGCCGCCCAAAAAAAATCGTGTTCTTAATCAAGGTAATCCTCAATTCGCAGATAAATATGCGGCTTCTGTGGATCGAACACAGTGCCTCCAGATAACAGAGAAAATTCCGAAGTTAAACATCTTCAGTCTGGCGCTCTCCCAAGTGAGCTAAAGCCGCAACTTGAGGTGTTGTTGAGGAAGTTTTAGTTTATAGTGCTATATAATACTTGTGAGTCTGGAGGGGCACCAATTGTAAACTCACTTGACTCTTCTAGCTTGACTTCCTCACTCGATGTGATCAAGGCTTGTGAATTATACTAACTTAAACAAGCAATGCGATGGAATAAGCCGCTGACTTATATATAACAGTCCAGTATCCCAACATGATGTCCTGCGATGCTTGCCATTCCGTCTTAACCGTTTTACAACCGAAAGAGCTAAATCCTATCTTACACTACCGTGCTCTCCATACAGCACCGGGCGTCCTTAACTTCCTGTCCTCATCCTCATCATCCGTATTGTTGTCAATCGTAGCCTGTATCCACTCGCCCTCAATCCTAACCGCATCTCTCTCAATCTGAGCCATAACCCCTAGCTCGTCAAGCATACCCTCCACTAATTGCCTACACCCTCTAACAACAGTAGCTAAACTCGAACCCTCATCCGGCGTCCCCAAATCCCTTAGCTGGGAGCTCCAACCCTCTAACTTCCTGCGTAACATTGCACAGTCGTTTTTCCACGCGCTGTCTAGCTCCTCGATGAAGGTGACGTCTTCTAAATCATTTTTGTCTCGTGATGAGAGGATATCTTGGACTTTGGCAACCCAGCGTGCAAACTTGCGGACGACTCTCGTGTATTTGCCGCCTGATTCCCCCATATTCCACACCCCGCTCAAAACACTGTCCAGAGCCTGTGTCTTCTCCTCCAATCCCCAAGAACCAACTGCCCACTTATTCAATGCAGTAGCATTTACCCTCCCCATCTCCTCTTCTTCTAATCTGACCAAGTTCTCATTCTCCTTAACAACATCATCAAATTTCCGCCCTAGCTTTCTTTTCGCACTGATTCTCCATTCCTTCTCTGTTCTCGCGGCCTCCTTATGCAGTAAATGTAGCTGTAGCAGTTCATTCTGGAGCTTAGCTGTCTCTGCGGATATAGCTATATTCTCTGGCCGTTTACTAGGCGTAGGGGGAACGAGAAAGGCAGCAGGATGAGGCTTAGGTGCTAAATTCTTGGCGGGTGAATAGTGCTGTTGCAATGTATTGAATGCCGGCTTTCTCAATTGCTGAGATTCTGTAAGCGGGCCTCTCAAACTTGTCTCTTCTTTGGTTCGAGATGGTGGAGCGGCAGATGCGCTTAAGATAGTGGACGAGGATTTAGTGCGTGTGTGAGGTGGGACTCGACTTGTGGTTGAGGTTAGAGTAGAATGGACGGAACCGCTGCGGAGATGACGAGTGCTTGCTTGAGTTGAGCGGTCTGTCTTTGCTAGGTCTATGTCGCCTGACGTGAGTTGTGCGTTGGGACGTCGAGTCGACGAGGCTCTTTGTAGCCCAGCAGGACCTGAAATTGACGTTGGGCGATCTTTCTTCACGGGTTCTGTTTCAGTAGAGGCCGCTGGAGGACTGGGACGACGAGTCGAAGTAGTCCTGTAAAGTCCAGTTGTACTGGATGCAGGCTTGCTTATGTTGGCGCGTGAAGGTGGCGGGCGCATAGAAGCAGATGCTGGACCGGAAGAGACATTGCTCAGGAGGCTCGTCGTTGAACTCAGACTTAGGGGTCGAGGTCGCGTGCCGGTAGAACCCTTTACTGGTAGTCGGCTTGGTGATTGAGTACTTGACCTATCTACACCATTTAGATCATCGACCTTCTCCGCCGGTTTCCGAAGAGATCTTGTGCGGGAAGGTAGATTTGACATGGTTGATTGAAGGTCCGTGGACTATTTACAGTGGTGTTGACGTTCAGACGCGATCTTCCCGCTGCAAGACGTTGACCGGGATTCTGCCGGCAGAAACGAATGACATTGGAGTTGTCTGAAGAACATTGCAGCTGTATCTTGCTTGGGAACAAAATATCCAATTTGTTATGACCAATTTGATAGAAGGGATACAATTGAATTTTCTTTACAAAATTCCAGCTAACTGTGTAATCATAATGTGCTATGGAAGACATATAAAGAGACGCCTCAACGTTATCTTAGGCATGGTTACTGTTACCAACGAGAGTATGAAGCTAGCAGGTAGCAATGAGTTCTCGTACCTAATTGATGGCAGCTGTACAAAGTCTTGACTCGCTGGATGAGTCGGCTCTTGGATCTTCTGTTTTTTCGATAAGTTCTAGGCCTCTGGTCTGTGAGAGATACATCCTCGCCTTTCTCTATTGCCATATCCCTCCATTTCTCCCTGTCCTCAGAGCATCTATTACCTAGGCGTGCAAGATAGTTGATATTTACATAAGTTGGACAGCTTCGAAGGGGTTACCTTGACTTGACATGGTCTAGACCGAACTTTCATCAACATCAATGCCTCGTCACATTCACAATACACCAGTGATGCACTCAATGTCCACTTCTGCAAAGCGTCGGTCTTCAACCCTGCGAAACTATCAACTGGAACAACTCAGAGAATTTCCCAAGAAGCTAACTACAAAATTACACATATGGCCCTGGCACCAATTAGATGTTTCGATTTGCTATTCAATCAATAGGGATGCTTTTGAAACGAACGCATGATCGGTCCACAGCATCCACAACTGGTGCAATCTCCAGGTTTCTCCAAGAAAAATAAATTGATCTACTCGGAAGTTTTACGAAACAAACTTTTCTCGGCATTTGGGGAAACAAGTGTAAATTGCCCGTGGCGGGGCAGGACGACATCATAGAGGACTGAGGGCCGAAAAAGAGGGACGAACTAATGTAAGTCCCTGAAGAAAGGAAAATTCATCATTTTAGCTTTGTAATAAACAAGTCATAATGCTGGCGAGAGGGGCCATAAGACAAGCAAAAGCGTACTCGGTAAGTAGCCCTGAGCACTCACGTAACTAGTGGACTGGGCCTTGGAAATGGAAGGCCGATGAGAGGCATTTTGAAGTATTAGCGAGTGTCAAGGAGAAGGGAAGGAAGGGGTTGATGAGAAAGAGGGGGGTTGAAGCGATGAGAAGGCGAAGAGAGGCACAGCCAGACGGTGGCCAGAGCTGAAAATAACACGTTTCCAATGCTCCATTATTTGAGCCTACGATGTACGGGTACTGGACGGATTACTCTCAAAGCGGTGGGCTCATAATAGTGATTCCATGCGGGCTACCTATCAAAAGAAAACGTTCTAATCTGGGGGGAGGGGGAAGTCGTTAGCCAGGGGCCGAAAGTGTACCGGTATAGTTAGTAATTACTGTACCTGCACGACGTCTGAACTCTGAAGTCCCTTACTCTGAAGTTACTTAATGTACTGTACTACTGCACAGGCTTTGGACACGGCAGACTAGGCTTGTCATAGAATCAGATCTTATGGCATAAAAATAATTAATTTGTAACAATCGGTCGTTGCTTAATCTAACACCAGTTCTACGGTGCCGTTGACGCGCCGTTATACGAGTCCTCTTCTGCCCCAAGGACCCAAAGGTCAACTTGCAACAACATGGTCCCATCCACAGGAAACGATGCTTGTTTGTGTAACTTAGGAAGACAGCCGACTGGCTCCCCTCGCACAAGTGGGCACTGGAGAGGACGAACTCTTTCCCGCCTTCTGATCCGGCTTACTGTAGGTCTCTTAAAAATCAATGCTATTAAAAAAAAAAAAAGACAAAAAAGCAGAAACTGTTTTTTCTTGTACCGTAACGGTCTGTCGGTATGTGTGATCTTCCCTTGCTCATCATACCGGAGCGCTATTATCGTCCTAACTACTGGCACCATACCCATGCCCGGACCACCGAGGCTGGTGATCTCGATTCTTTGTCCCGCTGTTACAGTAATGCCAATGCCAGTGACAATTGGCTTCGCGGGCATTCCGGATGAGAGCTCATTTCCCTTCAACTGCACCTTTCCGTGCGAGAGCCCTGCCCTGCCCTGCCCTGCGAGAGGTCTGTAAGAGCTAGGAAGAAACAAGATGTCATAAACAAATTACTAATTTGCATGCCCTGGTGCATAAATATTATCTGTCATCCATCAACACTCAACACATTCCTTGCCAAAAGGGATGACCCGCGAGTTTCAGACTTTCTCGCGAGACTCGCGACTCAACTCCACCGTTCAGGGTCAAACCCAGCTTACGATTCGTTTCCAGGAGTAGGTACTTCAGCACATCGAATATTGTGGACCATGACTGCTGTGTATGAAGTACCTGAGCTCTGCCCGAGCATCATATTATTAGAAGATGGAAGCAGCACTCCCCCCAACACCTGGCAGAGGTCGCAGTCGTTTCTCCAAAGCCCTTCCTGACGCGCCGAGTCCTCCTCCTGTGCCCTCACGAAGACCCAAATCCCCCGCGGCATCAACCCTCAGCCCAACGACCGTATATTCTCCTCTTCCGCCGCTCCCCAAACCCTCAGTGCCCAAAATGTCAATCCCTCGCCGACCTGTTGGTGGAGGTAATGCTGGTGGTGGTGCTGGTGGTGATGGTGCTGTACCGGTAGCCCAGACGAACCCGAACCCAAACAAATCTCGGGCCTCAATAAGTAGCCTCTCCTCTGTTTACTCGGATTCTCCAGGATTCCGGGGCTCAGATGCTGTTGAAACTCCAACTACGTACACACATGAGGATAGCAATTCGGGAAGTGGCGAGCTTCCACCATTGCCAGCAAAAGACAGTAACTACACTCAAAGATCACCACCACTAGCGGATTCTCCAACGACACCCCCCAATAATAATAATATTATCGGCAGCCCGCAGTCCGGGTTTCAATCCTCACCACCACGGACCGAGATTTGGAGGCGGAGGTCAGTGAGGAGCGACAAAAGTATCAATTTCTCAGACTTAAAGTTGCAAAAGTCGAATGGTTCAACGGCTGCCCCTCCATCGCGAGCTCCGGAAAGAAGTCTCCCCTCCCTTCCGCGAACTGGTACAGCTCGAAAACCGGTGCCGTCGCGCCCTGCTCCTCCACAACCACAGCCCGACCTGATGGGAGCCAAGATATCTAAGATAAAGAAGAAGCTCTCGTCTGAAGAGTATGAGCCCTTCAAGGGGGATGTAGCGAAACCACAACAATCTACTCCACAACCGCAACCGAAACAGCAACAAGCACTCCCGCCAACCTTCAATCGACTCCCAACGCCAGAATACCGCAAGACTGACCGTCAGCAACCCTTAACGCCTCAAGTATTATCCCCCATCAGCCCCGAGACCCCACCGCAGGATGTCAAAACTCCCGAGGTCCCGCAAAAATCTCTATCTCGTGGAGTGAGCTCTGAGACTTCAATTCCTGCAGAATCTCAACCACGTCTCCTCCAAGAAAACCACCGACCTAACCTTCTCCTTTCACATTCCCGCGAGTCCAGCGAGACCCTCACTATCACCTCCGAACCAAGAGTCGTGCGATCACCGCAACCAAAGAAGCCAGTCGCACGCGTAGTATTGACACCAGAGCCGCCAATGTCTCCGGACCTCACGTCACCTCTCTCACTCCCATCTCCTGTGGGTACCCAAGCCATTGACATTAAGTTTCCCGTGTACCCCGGCGGTGCCCTAACAGCAAATACCATCGTCCCAGGTCCATCATTGTCCGTCACACATTTCGAGTGCTACCAACAACATAAGTTCATGCGGAACTCGAGGAACAGTATCTGCCCTGTTTCATGCATGATCTGCGAGAAGAAGGATGCTGAGGCAAGGTGGAAGTGCAGTTGGTGTTGTCTGCGGTGCTGTGCGACTTGCATGCAAGTATTAACATCAGTGCCGGGTAAGGATCTGAGGATGTGTTTGGAAAAGATTGGCAGGAAAGGGGTGATGGCTTCCTGATCGTTATGAGGAGACTCGGTTGTTCAAAGATTGATGGATGGCGCTTTACATATAGACTTGGGTGATGGATAGTGTTGGGGAAAACCGTTATCCTGGGATTCTTGCACATAATTTTTTATGTCGTTGCTACTGGGCTTAAAATGGACAGAAAGGGACTTGGGATATAGTCACTGCCTGATGGGTGGCGAGATGAATTACGAATTGATGTATAGAGGAGGGGAAAATGTGCATAGACTGTACAGTTATGTCACTTTGGCTACAAAGCCGGTGACCGGTCTCGCTGCTTGTCGGCTCAAAAACTTGTACAAGCGTGTATGGAAATGAAAATACTATACTCTCACTATGGTTATCTGGAGTCACAAGGCCTTGGTACTTGGAGAATATTCTCTCGCCTTGAGGTTTTATCACTTACAATCATCACTACAGCCCAGTGACTTCAATATAACATATATTACCCCATGTATAAAGCGTCATGATGGTTAATAGTGTAAAGTGCAACCTGTGTAAATTAATTACTTATGGAAGCTCATCGTTAAGAAGGGAGCAACTCTGTTAAATAACATTATTCTGTACGGAGTGCTTGTTGCATGTAATTTACTTCAATTGCTCTTTGTGGTTGTATTGATTCTAAAATCTCGAAGCTGTGTTATGGCACCAAAGTATTATGTATCCTAGTGAGCTACCCCAAAGTTGAGTCGCTCAAGTCAAGTGAGTTACCCAAATGATGTAAGTAATGCAGGTAAGCTGCTTAAAAACTGAACCACATAATCTCATTGGGTCGCCTAAAAGTTGATTGCGGGATATATTCTAGACATGATTTTTAAGTGATTCTAGCAATACAAAGTGCCAAGTAACAATTACAAGTGACAATGTTGTCTCATCTTGTCCATTCGATTCGTTTCGAAGATCAAGTGCCGAAGCTATTATCCCTACAAGTATCCCTAAAAGCACTCCTTCAAAAGTTGTGCAAAATAGCCTGCCCTGCATTCCCTCGTAGCGTTCAAGAAGACAAGCCATGCAGCCAAGCGGGAAAGACAAGCAGATTCCCCAAGCTTTTAATAGCAGCTATCATCTCTAGTTGTAGTACGACCTCTGGATAAACTTCGATGTTCTCCAACATCCCGATGATCACTCTGTTGAGTAAGCCCTTCGCTTTTCCGATGTGCCTCATGTTGATCAAGGTTCCTCACATAGTCATCCAAATAATATCTCGCACGATACCTAGCATCCTGAGAACCTTTAATGTGAACACAAACTATTCCATATTGGTCTGGTTCATTTAGAATGATACCTGCACCACTCAGATATTCAATCATGAAGAGATCTCGTCGCTTAGCATGTGGCCCTCCTTCGTTGCGTGGGTTGAGAATACTGGAAGTTCCGTGCAAGAACAGTGTGTTGCGGCAGCGTTTGGAAATTGTCATGGTGTCTGCTGGTTCTGGGTCTGAGTCTATGATATGTTGTGTGTTGCGTGGAAGACCTGCTTCTTCATCATTGGAATATGGGTCCTTATCGTTTTCGTATTTATCTTGTGCGCTAACATATCCATATCCACTTGCATAGCCATAAGTGTATTCATCGGTCCCTCCCTGGTCTCCTCCCTCGTAATACTCGGCACTGTACTCATCGCTACCATCTTCTTCGCTGTATTGTTCGTACGATTCCGCATATCCATTGTCTCCGTCATCATTGTCGAGGCCTTCATCGTCAATTGTGTCTTGCTCGTAGTAGTTCCAGAATTGAGGCCCGAGTGGAAGATCACGGCGGTATAATGCAGCACCCCAAACCTTTCCTACTTGTGCCCTCTCTTTCAAACATTGCACCTCATGCAAAAGAGCAGCAATGAAATCTCTCTCAGGAGTTTGTTCGGGGTCCTCCTGAGCAGGGTGTTGACTCGATGGGTCCAATGTATCAGCATATTCTCCATCAATATTCCGTCTAGCTGCGCATCTTCGCTGAATCATGGACTCGAAAGTATCTGGAATGGGTATGGTATCCCAGTCCCATTCTTTATTAGACGGTGCTTCTATAACTGGTCAGTCTTGTGCTTTTCCCATATAAAAAGCGGGGAGGGATGTGTACCGTAAAACTTCCAGAATTTGCGCTGTGCTCGGTACCATCGCTTATAATGAGCATTTTCTGAGTGCTGTTCCTCGAATGTATCTTTGTTATGAAGGTCCCAGTAGAGCGCGTCAAAAAGACGTATCCTTAAACTTTTGTCGGATGCGAAGTTCCAGAGGAACTGGTATCCATAGCATAGATCGTCGCGCTCTAGAGATAGTTCATCTGGACCACTCCATTCGTTTCCCCGGGACATTCTGTTCGTTGCAAAATTTGGGAAGGCGAAGTAAAGAAGAACCCCGTGCAGATGTAGGACGGTGCTGGGATAGCGAAGGAGTGGTTTGACAATTGCAAAGGTGAAATGGACGTTAAGTATTGAACGCGTCAAGGTAGGTCCAGCTCAGAAAGCTCCCTCGCTGAAGCGGCGGAGGGCGTTGAAAGAATATTGCTTTCGAACACTGTAAATTTCACTTTCGGTAGTGACACATGATTTTATTTCTCACTAGTGTATTTTGGCTACATAAATCCTAATAAGCAGAACTCTTCCATCGCCAAACCGAGAGGTAGCACCTGTAAGGATATTTGACATCCCATATTGCAGCTGCAACTCAGACTAACTCCAAAACTTGGATTGGTTACTTGCCATGGTTGTAAAAGCAAAGCTCACTTTAAGAGCTCCCAATAAGAGGTTACCGCCAAATACAAAAAATCAGTTCGCCTGGTTTCTGTTTCGACAGTTTTGCTGGCGTGAGCTCATATCTTTTTGTCTTTTTTAAGCTTTTGAATCAAGCCGGTATCCATTTTTGGGCGAAGGGTGGGGTTTTTGAGTTGTGGCTCAATTCAATCCTTTTTTGTGTATTGTATATTCACTAATTCAAAGGATCGTCAACTTCTTCGCCTCTGCTACCGGATTTTTTTTTTCTTTTTCAAATAAGCAACAAAGCGACTTGTTCATCACGTCTAGAAGCTTATGAATTTAATTAAAATAACTCATGCCAACTTTTCAGTTAACTCACATAATCTAGGTAACAAAACTCAACATAAATAATTCACCTAGCTAGACTAATTAGCAAGGGGTGTATGAACCCATTGGTACAACATTTTCAAGAGGACACCTGTGGGTAACTAGGAGAACACCAATAACCATATCAATGACATCAGGGATACGAAGAACATTGAGCCTGAATCTGTTTCCATTTATTAATGCACACTCTTCAGCACAATCATACTTTAGTTTGACCCTCTAAGCGAGGAAGATTATCTAAAAAAACTTGACAACGGATCATAACTCGGCAATAGATAGTAGCTCGACAAGATATTTTTTAGTTCCCATTATCATGCTTGTCTTATGGAACACTAGCAATGAGAGCACGGGGGCCTTTAGGGAAGCGGGTTTGAGGACGTCGGGGATGGTTAGATCAGAGGAGGATAGAGAAGGAAGTTAAGTAAGCCTTTTCAAACACAAAATATTTGTGAAATATGAGTCTCTCAGAGGCCTTCGGAAAAACGATGTTGGGACTAACTTCTATCCTCAGTTTCACATAGCAAAGCACAAAACAAAAAAAAATAGCTCAATTTACTTGCCTTCTACCTTCTACCCACCCACCACCCACCTAGCTCCCCCCTCTTCTTAATAAGACCTCTCCCTGATATTCCTAGCTCTCTCCTCAAGCCCACGTCGACAAGCCGAGCACCAGCGATCAGCAACCACATTCTGGTAGTATTTACCAGAGCAGCCGATACGAGCTCTTGTTGCATGACATTCGACGTTGACTCTGATGTCAAGGATACGTTCGCACTGAGGACAGATAATGTACATTATGTGACACATGATTTCCTGTCTTTCTGTATTTTTGGGGGATAAAGTTTTGGAATGTGTTCTTAGAGTTTAGAGTTTTGAGAGGATCGGTGTTTTCTGAAGTTTGTGTGTTGATAGATCTGGAGAAGAGAATGGGTCGTTGTGGTGGAAGAGTTCGTATTTTATATTTGTTAGGGGTTGTTGTTTGGGAAGAAAGGCATTGTATACATTGTTGAATTGGTTTTGATTGATGTGAAAGGAATCAATCCTAGGCATTGCACATTGGCCTTTGCTAAAGAAAAAGAATCGTTCTTCGAGTTTGATACTAGAATTCGGTTATTGGAACCGAGTGCTTTATGTGTTTCTAGTTTTAGAACCATACAAATACTTTGTAAATAGAATGCTTTGTCTGCCTTTGTTCAAAGCCAATGTGGAAGAGCATTGTGAAAGGATCTAGAAGTAAGTCATACTACTCGGAGTCAAGGCTATTACTTGTTGCACACTTAACTTGAGTTGCCCGAGCGAAACTGATGAGAACAAGTAACGCCGGCCTCGCAGGCGGAAGTTGTTCCTCGAGAAACGACATCTTCTATTAAAATCAATGATGCTTTAATTTTGATTCGTGCTCTTCCCAAAAGTTCCGACAATCTCTATGCCCCCAGTATCCAATCCACCACTCACCAAAACTGTCCTCAATAAGCTCATCGATGTCAACCTTGGCTATTCTCTCCTCTCGCTTGAGACCGCATAGTAGGCATGCCTTGGCGTCGGTCATAGCTCCTCTGAGAGTGTTGATATGCATAACCTCCCCTATCTCAGGTATCACCATGTGGCTCAAGATATCATGGTTACTAGAATTGGCAGCCGCTACTGCTGACCGTAATCTGCCAAGCTGTTCTTTCCATACACGAACTACTTCTGTAGCTTCGCGGCTCTCTCTTGTGGCTTCTGCTTTATCCACGCCAGTCAATTTCATGCCACTCTTCCCTCCAGCAGGCCCAATCTTCATTGCTTGCGAGAGGTGAGAATCTCGCTTCCAACGAAGCTTTCGCCCAGCAATTATACGAGCTGCAACTGTTGCAATAAGAAGATAGGCTCTTAAAAACTTAACGGTAGTTGGATCGGAAAGTACTCGATTTCTCAGCGAGAAGGGCTGGTCTGCGACGGGTTGAAAAAGCGCTGACTGTGGAAGATTGAATAGTGGAGGAAAGAGGGTAAGGAGAACAGAAGGCGGAGGGATATTGGTTGGTGGTGATTTGGTCTTTTTTGGTACTGGTACTGGCACAGCTGCGGGTGTAGGTGCAGGCATAGGGGTTGATATTTTGGGAGTTCTAGCAGCTTTTGGTGCCGAACTTGGAGCTGATTCAAAAGCTCTCGGAGGAGCTGATTCTTGGGGCCGTGGGGCTAAATCTACCGTTTTATCTGCCCAGTCCCAGCCCCAAGAATCAGCTTCAAGACTAGGAGTATCCTTCGGTGTTTTTGCAGCTGGAGTCTCCGGAGGGAGGTCGGCAAAATCTCCCCAATCATCGTCAAGTTCGTTAGTTGGCATTGACGAACCTCGGAATGGTGCTGGCTTTGGAGGGTTGGGCTCATATGTTGGCCACGCAGTTACAGGCGACGCTGACTTTCGATTGTCATCTTTTGCGGCAGTTGTTGGAGTAGTTGCCAATCCAAGTTCGGCAAAAGGGTTCCTCTCTTGAAAAGATGGGGACTTCGGAGCTTGTGGATATGGCAAAGGATTCAATACGGCATTTGGAGACATGAAAAGATCTGAAGGCCTGTTGAAAGGCTTAGGCTCAACTGTTGCACCGAATAACAAGTCAATAGGCTGTGAGCGGGAGTCCGATGGAACTGTTGCGTCTTCAAAATCACCAAATCTAGAGATTCCTTAATTAGCATTGCTCGTGATATAATAAAATCTAACACATAAATCATTATGCCTATGCTTTTATTTCAAATCGAATCGTGCTTTGTAATTATTAAATCCCCTCCACCCAATGGGAGACTTTTGACCTTCTCTCCTGGGGGCACTCACTCATCGTCATCCTGCTCCTCGTCAGCGTCAAACAGTACTTCTCCCACCAAACTCTTCTTCGTTGCTGGTGACTTTGGAGTTGCCAACTGGTCCACTTTTGTAGCCGATGTCCCCGGTGTCCCACGTACGATGTTATTGGAGAATAAGTCGAGGGTTGGTCTTCGTTCAACTGCAGACTTCGTTGAACCAAAATTCATCCCCCTACTTTGTGCAAGACCCGGCCTTGAAGCGTTAAAGGTCTGACTAGGAGCTGGCATCATTGCTTGCACTGGAACTGTCTTGAACGAGTCCCATATGTCATTTTGAGGTGCCGTCTGCGGGGGAGGGTTTGTTGGTGTTGCAAAACTACTCATATCCCCCCAAATATCACCACTCAGCTTGGCTGGCGTATTGTTCCATTGTGCCTGTGTCTGATTTCCGCCTTGCCAATTTTGACCTCCGCCACTGGAACTACCGAAGGAGATGTCGTTTTTGGGAGGGTTTGATGGACTAGGTTGGCCATTCGAAGGGGCTTTGTAGAAACTGTCGAACTCGGCGAGTAGATCTGAAGACATCGTGAAGAAGAGCTCGCAAAACGCCTAGCTCAATGGCTCCAAGTGGGATGAACTTTGCAGTTCCCTCAACTGCACATTATCAATGTCCTCCCCCAGATTGATTCCCGTCTTCTTTGCGACCAATCCCGCGACTCCTCAACAGGTTGGCCGGCACACGTCTGTGAACATGCAAGAATTGGGGTTCCTATTGTTCTGCGCCTGTAGTGCTGTATCGAGAACAAAGGTGAAAAATAAAAGGGACGTGGTGAGTGAGATCAACAAGACAAGGCTGAAGGGCCTCAGCATATCGGTAATCTACCAGGTACTGTAGCTTCATGCCGACGCTAGAGTATCTAGCCTGCCCACTGCTACCATTCAGGCCAAGCGAGGGGCAACGTAGAACCTCGACTATCCAAGGTCTAGCCAGCTTGTTGTGTTCCCCCCGCCTGTGGTAGTGATGCGATCTTTGGAAGAATCTAGGTAAGGGGCTTGCTTTAGACTTCTGGCTACCTTACCGTACGACCGTGTTAACTCACCCAGGACGCGATGGCAAGTCACTACGAAGCAAGCGGCAGCAGGCCTTGAGCCATTCAAGAAGTCCGTCAGGACTGAAGGCGATGACAATCCATGTATCTCTGGGCTTAGATCGGTGTGCTGGAAGGCATGTATCTTCTGAATGGACACCATGTTATCCTCAACCATTAATAGCATCATTAGACTTTCCTACTCTTCCAGACCACCGAGATCACCGAATGGTCACGACCCTTACTAGACTCTAGGAGTGCATATTCGTCTCTTAGAGACCATCTCTTAAGATTTATCGAGCATCCAGATGAAATCGGCTCAGCTTTGGATCCCTTGGATGATGACCAGAATGTAAGTTTAAGGATCTGCTATCTTTGATGATGCACACGTGACAGGGTCTACAGTGTGCTGAGGCTCGACAGTCACCATGGAACACCTTAAGGCAAGATGAAGAGATGAGGGCAGAGATCTTTCAAGATGTTGAGCGGTGCATGCCAGAAGAGCCATATTTTCGACGGCCCGAAACACAACGGATGATGCTAGACATCCTTTTTGTATTCTGCAAGATCAATCAGGATATTGGCTACCGACAAGGTATGCATGAGCTATTAGCTCCAGTATTGTGGGTTGTGGAACAAGATGCCATATTACCGGAAGGTCTGGTTACGCAGACATCCCAGGGTAATGCAGGTGTCACCGAACCATTATTCACGGAGCTACTTGACCCTACTTACATTGAACACGATGCTTTTACTCTCTTGTCCTTGATTATGAGGTCTGCAAAGTCGTTCTATGAGCTTGGTGAACCAGACCGGAAATCCAAAACCTCATCTACAGGATTGGGAATCCCACAAAATGGAGGCTCTCCCATCGTGGAGCGGAGCAAACGAATCCACGAAGTGTACCTAGCTAGATTGGACCCAGAGCTGGCGAAACATCTTACAGATATAGAGGTTTTACCTCAAATCTTCCTGATGTCAGTACCATGAGTCAACCTTCATTTTCGCACAATGTACTGATGACTTTTAGACGTTGGATCAGGTTGCTTTTTGGTCGTGAATTTCCATTCGACGAACTATTGGCCCTATGGGACACCCTTCTAGCCGAGGACCCAGCCCTCGATCTAGTTGATATGGTGTGTGTGGCGATGCTCTTGAGAATACGTTGGCAGTGTAAGTTATTCCTTATTTAAGATCACTTAATCGCTCTCTGCTGAACTATCAGCAGTAATCGAATCCAACTACTCACTTGCTCTTATGTTATTACTCAAATACCCTCCACCTTCTGCTCCTTATGGCCCTCATACATTCGTGGATGATGCCATTTACCTCCGAGATAATTTCAGTTCAGCTGGAGGCGCGAACCTTATTGGCAAGTACAGTGGAAAGTCACCTTCATTGCATTCTTCATCGTCGCGACCTTCTACACCCCTTGGACAGGCTCTAAGTCCACAGAAAAGGTTCTCAAGAGCAAGGTCACCTCTCCAGTCCCCGGCTAGGTTTCTACAACAACAAGGAGGAGTTGAGGCCCTGTTTCAAGGTGCTGCCAAAGGTGTTTTTGAGCGTGGCGAGAAACTCGGGATCAACCAGGCAGTTCGCAATGCAGTAGGAGAAGTGAGGAAGAATATGCAGGATCTGCAGACTTCCAGGTCCAGCTCAAACAACAGAAGGTCATCAGAAACAACGAGATGGTCACTTGATGAAGGTCGCACAATACCAACATCTCAGGTTTCAATAGCTGCAATAAACAAAAGGAATCAGCAATTAGCACGCATGTTGGATGAGGCAATGGCCGGACTTAGAGCAGTCTCAGCATTGGAAGATGCAGACAAGGATACCTGCATTTTCGCTATGGATCTCGCAATCGCTAAAGTAGACTTTGTGAAAGTTTATCTTGAGGATGCATCAATGCCCCTGCCAGAAGAGGAGCCGCAAGAGCCCGTTTCAGATATGAATTCATCAAAGGGTATCGGGTCATCAGTATTGCACGAACCATTGCAAGCACCACAAGATCTAGCCTCAAAATCTATCCCCAATCAAGAACCCACAGTAAAAGGCTCTGGCGACATGCCGCATCTGTCGCCATCATCAAGTCTAGATTCGGTGCCGAAGACAGAAGAATCTCAAGGTACTCAACCCGTGAAGGACCACGTATCTTCAGCCTCACAGAAAGTAGATGCCACTCTAAACCTTACAGCAGAGCCTGTTCGTCCAAAAGCCCCAGTTCCAACTCGCTCAAGCATCGCACAATCCTCTTTCTCCTGGATGCTAGAGCCTGACAACACCGTACCATCCACATCTTCGCCGCCTAAATCGCCATCGCCATTTCTTAAATCAACGAAAAGACCAGTGTCTAGTGCAAGCCGAGAGAAAGCGGCATTCCTCTTTGGTGACGACGGAGCAGAGACTAAAATCAACAACCCAAGACTTCCTTCCCTGCTAGAGCCCGAGGAGATTTTTAATTTAGGAACTATCAAGGGTGGAAAGGGGAAGATACAAAAGGTCGAAGACGAACCTTTTTAATGGTTTGAGTGATGGTATTATTATTGCCCAGCAACTGTTGCGTATTTACCTTTTGGCAGCGAGCAGCCAGTTGAATATGGACAAGATCATAAGCCAGATTAAATCGTTAGACACATAGAACATTCAGCTTGAGTTGCTCAAATCAGTTCGATAACAAATTCATTCCCCAAGACTCCAACAATCTATTCAAGCAGACGGGGTTTTCATATTATGACGTTTGCTTGAGTAACATAACGTTGAGCATACAACTGCTGTTCAATACCTATTAGCCTGCCATGTCTGTAGCCGATTCGCCATCTGAATTGAGAGATGGACGAATGAAGTTGAGCACTGGTAGGTTGATTGTGGCTGCAACCACAGTATTTGTGAGGCTACTGCAGCACTGTGCAGTAGAACATACATCTGCTGCATGAAGCCCACCACTACCGACCGATACAGGGTCTATGAAACCCTCTTCCTTTCTTCACCTTCATGCAAAGACAAGCAAAGATCAGATCACTGAAGGATTTTGTGAAGGACGGTGTCAATTCTAGATACATATGTCAGAGAGGTTGGGTCTATACTTATCTAGGTACTTTTAGTATGATTATTTGCTCGTATCAGTCACTGCACCAAGATCCCAAAGGCACAAAGCAAAGCAATGACAGTTCTTGTGGGTATCCGTTGCACGAGATGAACACAAAGAGAAACCTCCGGGTTATTCGTACGAGTGATGCGAAACCTCATGCAATTTACTTTTAATGCAGCCTGGTTAAAGATAACTGGATTGATTCTTTCACAGTTTTTACTTTGGTAAAATATTGCTTTTTGTGTTGAAATTCACCAGCATTCATCAGAGCATCAAAACAAAAGCAGTTCATCAGGTCTGGTCTCGCTTACGGGGCCTATGGGAGCCCTAAAACCTCCCTAGAAATTCACTAATTCACTAATGACCCCGCCTGGCTGGTGCGCCGCCATCCGCGACGCAAAGAAAGAGCTTTCTTCCTTCTTGACCGTTCTGCCCTTTTTTTTTTCTCCAGTCGAGCAACAACACATTCAGAAAGGAATAACACGCGCTTTCTCCCTTCCCCCCCTTTCACCTCTTTTCTCACCTTACCCTCCTCCGCCCTGCGCGACCACCTTACCTACTTCTTTTCTCCATCTCTCTTCCCCTCCTATCACGCACCCCACTCCCCACCCACAAAACACTATCTGCCTAGTCAGATACCTCTATCGGTAAGGAAGCTTGCGCGCAAAAGAAGCTTTGATCCTCAAGAACATTCCAATACCACAGAGCACCTTATGTTTCGCAAAACTCCTCACAACCTCTCACAGAATTGCGAAGCTGATAACATTGTCCGACAGATCATTCCGTGACCTACGCTTCCTATCTTTCCCTTCAGAAGAGTGAGCAAGCTCTATTTCAACTGCTTTTATCCTACGGATCAATCGAGATTCCACGAAGCAGAATTCAACATGTCTTCACAAGATAACCGCGACGGTGTTGAGAACGTTGATGAGCTTGCCGACCAAGTTCAAAACCTCAGCGTTGGAGGCGAGGAGCGCCTTGGTGCTGATGGCGAGCCACTTCCCAAGACTGAAGAAGAGTATGCAGAGTCTCAGCTTACCCTTAGAGCTATTGTTTCCTCCAAAGAAGCTGGTGTTATTATTGGCAAGGGCGGCAAGAATGTAGCTGATCTCCGCGACGAGACTGGTGTCAAGGCTGGTGTGAGCAAGGTCGTTCAAGGAGTCCATGACCGCGTCTTGACCATTGCTGGTGGATGCGAAGCTATTTCAAAGGCGTATGCTATTGTCGCAAAGGCTCTCTTGGAGGGCGCGCCTCAGATGGGAATGGGTGGAGTTGTGTCAAACAATGGCACTCATCGTAAGTCACTCTACTTTCAAATGCTTAAGTGCTTATATGCTTATAATTTGGGCTAGCTATCAAGCTCTTGATCTCGCACAACCAGATGGGTACGATCATTGGCCGACAGGGTCTCAAGATCAAGCATATCCAGGATGTTTCGGGTGTTCGCATGGTCGCACAGAAGGAGATGCTTCCTCAATCCACAGAGCGAATTGTTGAGGTTCAGGGTAGCCCAGAAGGCATTCAGAAGGCCATCTGGGAGATCTGCAAGTGCTTAGTTGACGATTGGCAACGTGGAACTGGAACCGTTTTGTACAATCCTGTTGTGCGAACTCAGACCGGAGGTCCAGGTGCTATGGGTCCTATCGGAGGTGCAAGCAACGGACGTAATGACTACAGCAGCCCCCGCGTTATGCGAACTGGCAATGGTGCAGATTTCAGTGAGGGCACCCCACGCGCATACAATAATCGTCGATCGGATTCCGATGCTGGTCAACGTGGTCCCCCCACTCACGATGAGAATGGAGAGGAGCTCCAGACTCAAAACATCAGCATTCCATCAGACATGGTTGGATGTATCATTGGTCGCGCTGGCAGCAAGATCAGTGAGATTCGCAAGACCTCTGGAGCGCGCATTTCTATTGCTAAGGCGTAAGTATAGGCCAGGTATTTTCCTTTGAAAATTAACTAATGCAATCGCAGACCACATGACGACACCGGAGAGCGTATGTTCACCATCATGGGAAGTGCCAAGGCCAACGAGACGGCTCTTTACCTTCTTTACGAGAACCTCGAGGCCGAGAAGATGCGCCGTAGCCGTGACACTGCTCAGGAATAAGCACTCGAAGGACTCGTCAATTTTTCTTTTATCGCCGGCAAGCCTGGGTTCAATTTGAGATCTGACTTGCCGCAAGGCTGAACCACTTTGGATGCGAGATGGATTCTCGACAGCTTCCTTCTAATGATGGATTTCTCTTCTACCAAAAGCAACCTACTGGCACTTTCCCCAATATTTTATTTTTCTTTGTGGCCTTTCCAGCACAGACTTTACGAATTACGGTTATTGACTCATTGGCACTTGCACTGTGCTTCCACCAATCTGTCATCCTTTGATACAGACGATTCGCCTTGACATTCGAAAACTCGAGACAACCGACACACTGTCTTCGGCTCCTTGACAACGCAGTCCCCTCCCTCGAACTGAACGGAGAATCGTCCTAATCTCCGGTTTTACGACCTGATAATTCTCATAAAAGTCACGAATTCACGAAGAGCTCTCTTTGCCCTTCTCAAATCACTCTCCTCGTCAATCAGCATCGCTCCCTCAATCACACCCATCAAAATCATCAATTCGACTCGTCACTTCCCCCCTTTCCCAGCTGGTCCCCTTTGACAACTCGGGCATATCAGAGATGTAAAGATAGATCTAGCGGGCAGAAACAGGGCAATATGAGCACTCAAATTAAAACCCCCTGACCCTGTGAGATTTTCTGTCGGTGATCTGTGAAGTAGTAACCAAGTGAATTGATGCATATCTCTGGCGGCCTATTGCGAACTACGCATGGTAAGTGTGGTGCATTTTGAGGTGGCAATAAATTGAAGATTGAACTGATCAAGAACTGGTGAGGTTCGAGAGAGTTCAAAAGCCCAGTTCGTATGACCGTTGATTGAGTGATTTCAGTAAATCATCGATAATGTCGTGCCCTACTTCCAAAACAGTGAACTTCCTGGACCCGCAGTACTCACAGAAAATGTGTTCCAGAACCATGGGAGCTCAGATAGTCAGTCAGTCAGATCGGGCAGAGGGCTCCGGAGCTAAGGTTTGGGTCCCTGTGCCATGTGGCAGACCGCCTTCTTGATTTGGCGAACGTGACTTCAGAGCTGACAGAATTATGAAAGAGCCAGATGTCCATCTGAACCATCATCTATTTATCCAACGTACAACCCGGGTCCTTTGCACTTTTTCTGTCTTTCATAGTTGCGCTTCGGTCTTTTTTTATCTCGTACAGTCCCTCATTATCGCATTAAGAAGCTTCGCAATGGCTAGACAAAAAGCTACACCGTTGCGACGCGAACCCTCGTCTGAGTACACGGCAGGGACACCAAAGAAGATGAACAGCGATGTCGCTAGTAATGGACATGCCAATGGCACAGTGGCGCCAGTTACTAATGCCCTTGTTCCCAAGGAAGCAGGCGCGTTGCAGTTTCTAATCGCAGTTGGAGGAATCTACGGATCATTGTACATTTTACTCCCCGCCCTTTGCGATTTAGTACTGACTGTCACCTCAGTCTCACCTGGGCCTTCCTCCAAGAGCGATTGACAACAACACCCTACGGCTCAGCTACCTCGCCCGAGCTCTTCAAATTCCCCGTCTTCCTCAACACCGTTCAATCGCTCTTCGCAGCCACCAGCGGCTATTTATACCTCCGTTTTGACACACCCCGCGGTGCTTCACCCCCTCCAATCTTCCCCTCCCAAAAGATCATCTTCCCTCTCCTCCTAACCGCGATAACCCAATCTCTCGCCTCACCATTTGGATATGCCTCCCTCGCACACATCGACTACATAACCTTCATCCTCGCGAAATCTTGCAAGCTACTCCCTGTCATGTTCCTTCACATAACGCTCTTCCAAAAACGGTACCCTCTCTACAAATACCTTGTCGTTCTCGCTGTTACTGCCGGCGTAGCAGTCTTCACTCTGCACGCTGGGTCGCACTCTAAGAAACCCTCGAAAGCAGCTATCAACCCTGACCGAAACACTGCATGGGGATTGCTCCTCCTAGGAGTAAATCTACTGTTTGATGGCCTCACCAATACAACGCAAGATTATATCTTCCAGACTTTTCAACCATACAAGGGACCTCAGATGATGTGCGCCAATAACTTCATGTCTACTATCCTCACATTCTCCTACCTAGCTCTTTCTCCGTACCTAGTCCACACAGGCCTCGGCGCCTACCTAGGAATGGACCTCTCATCCCGCGGCGGTGGAGGCGGTGAACTCGCAGCTGCCCTCTCATTCATGGGTCGCCATCCTAGCGTTTGGTACGACGTAATAGGTTTCGCAATCTGTGGAGCCGTCGGCCAGGTTTTCATTTTCTACACACTCTCTACCTTCTCCTCCCTACTATTGGTGACCATCACCGTTACCCGCAAGATGTTGACAATGATTCTTTCCGTCGTGGCGTTTGGACATACTCTGGGTGGGAAACAATGGCTTGGTGTTGGACTTGTATTTGGTGGTATCGGTGCTGAGGGTGTGATTACAAGACAGGAGAAACAGGCTAAGGATGCTGCTAAGAAGGCGACGAAGGTTGAGGGGAAGAAGGAATTGTGATCTATCTTTTCACTCCCAGAGCTTTACCTACCTACCTCCTTTGATGGACGAGTCATTTTTCGGCGTTATAAAGATGGGGGGTGCATTTAGTGGGTTGCATAGACGCAGAAAGGCCAGAAATAGGATGTAGATACCCTACCTTAAGATATGCATGTATATATGTATTTCTGAGTATATATATTGATTATAAAACTTTAAGCTAAGTTACTTAAGAAGAAGAATCGTTAATTAGGTAAGCTATATATACAATAAAAAAGTCTAAGCCTCCACTATATAGCTATATGGGTATGTCACGTTACCGTATATACTGTACCAAAAAAGGAGCTCGAGCTCTCATTCAAGCTAACCGAGGAACGCTAAGCTAAAACTTGAGGTTAATCTAACCTAGGGATTTGCCCTTTCACCTTCCTGGTCCAGTCATACGCAGTTAATCCACAAGCACACCTACAGAGATGGCAGTAATAAGCTTCCTTGATCTCTTACACGAGATTCGAGATCGGATCTTCAACTACACTCATTCTTCCACTGGCTATCTGCATGCTCTTAGGAAGTATGACGCAGAGAGCTCCTATCACGTCGTCTCTCTCTTTAGTTTCTGAACCTTCTTTTATGGCTTTACTTTACTTATGACAGTTCCGTATGTACTAGCCCTACTAGTTCATATTACTCTTGGCCTTGGTATCATAGGAAGGCAACTAGACGCACATACAGCTTCCGGCAGGCGTGATTGATAAATGAAAGGGTCTTACTCTAATCTGGTTGCACATAAGGTGGACGATAGGAAGGTACGCAATTTATCTTAGGCAAGTCCTATACGATGTAAGCTATCACCTGGATAAATTGCTGATAAATTACTATAGTATCGGATCTTAGTTGAATTAGATGCGGAGGACTTTGGAATGATCGGGTAGGTATAGTATTTCTACCCAATGGTAAACTGACGAACGTGAGACAAGGCAGCAAGCAGGCTGTGAGTGCGAAGCTGGTCACACAAACCTCCCCTCCCCTCAAAGATAAATACTTGCTCAGAAATTTCAGCTGTTTGCATCTTCCACCCTTCACTTTTTTCAGTCAAGAATTCAAAGTGACATAAATATACGGCAGTCTGCAATGTTGCTTTCTACGCATGACGACGTTCCTGAGACGGATCTAGCTTACTACGAGCTATTGACATCCTAAGGTTATGAACATCGAACAAGAACCTAAGATAACCTGGTACAAGCGACAGTCTTGCAAGGATGCGTTTAGCATACAAGGCTTGATTTTGCTGACCGTTGGAGCCTTTTGTCTAGCCACGGCCCTGATACTACTCGGTCTCCTGTGGAGAGGCTCAATGTTAGCTAGTAAAGGGGCCGAGCCCGGTTATTTCTGGACAAACATCACCTCTGATAGCTATACCATACGAATAGTAACCATCTATTTGCTGCTCTGTAGACCACCATGGGATTTCAAGGTGGTCTTCTCACAGCTATGGTTGCATCCCTGATACTCGAGAACTCCGGGACGAGGCTTGAGCATGCATCACTATTCACCATAATCAGAAGCTTCAATATCGCTCCTGATTCGTCGGTTCTATCCAGCGCTAGGTAAGCTGACCAAGATCTTTATACTGCGACCATGATACTCACTGCGCTAATGCTGTTTGCGTCTCAGTTCGTCTCCACAATCCTGCTTCCGGACTTTCAGGAGGTTGTAGTCTTGGGGTGCAACAATTATTCATCCATTCAATTTGGCATCGGATATGCCGGAGGATTCAGGCTGTCGCTAGAATCGTCTCCTTGCACTGTATGCTGGTTATCCTCGTGACGGCCCTATTTGTTTCCAACACTCGAGACACAATATCGGGGAACTCGTGGCAGGCGCTTTTTGCAAGTCATCTCAGCCGATATCATACATGTGATCTCTAGGGCTACTGACATGAAGGATGATGAGGTTGAGAAGATGTCAAGGAAATGCGAGGGTCGACAAGATTTGGCACATTGCGCTCACGGAAGACGGGGCGCAGCGAGTTGCGATTATTAGACCTGCCAATGGATTAAGCACCCCAGAAGCCTGTTGCCAGGTCAGGCAGGAGAGGACTACCTCTCTTATGTAGCCATTTCTTATATCAACAGATCGCTTCCTAAATTCGTGGGTTTCCTTTACGCTTAAGTGATAAAGTCTTCCTAATGCTTCCTATGCTCTCCTACTTTTGTCTTCCGTCCAAAGGCCAACTCACAACCGCCTAGTATGCGATCCCTGCGTTGGGATAATTGTTGTATGAAACAGCGATCAAGACCGTTGAAGTGGGCGGCCATCGCATTTGAATCTCGCGTGTAGTTATAAAATGTATAAGCTAGGTAAGTGGCCGTTTTGATCTGCGATTAATACGACCACGTTATCGTTTGCTCGCTCTATAGTACCGCTTATTTGATAAATCAGATGCTACACAGATCTTACTTCCTAGCTTAGCGGTGTGAAAAAAATTAAGCGACGGACTAACTCGCTAAAGGAAAGCTGATTTAAAATTTAAGTCTTTAGAACTCTTCAGTATATATATAGTACAGTTCAATACACGAATTTATAAATAAATTCACCAGTTAATTAGCAATTAGCTAT
The DNA here is from genome assembly GCA_022190145.1 of Pezicula rhizophila. Classification (NCBI taxonomy): domain Eukaryota; kingdom Fungi; phylum Ascomycota; class Leotiomycetes; order Helotiales; family Dermateaceae; genus Pezicula; species Pezicula rhizophila. Next base: position 26,025 of record JAJONI010000306.1, read on the forward strand.
TTTAAACTACTTATCCTTCATGATAACAAGCCAGCATACTATACATAGTGAAGTGACAAAGTAAGATTACATTCTTGACGAGCATATTCCTGCTGCGTATCCTGCTTATACCAGAAAGAGCTGCCACAGAGGCTCAATCCTGATAAAACAGGCAATCGACTTGCTTAGAGAAGAGGTAGCCAAGAACAATCACATGTACGTTGGCCACGAAGAACACATAGTTTGCTTGCCAGTATAGAAAGGTAAAGTAATAAATAGTACGTGAACTAAACCATTGCGTTGAGAAAGCACAAGCTCGTTCTAACCGATGACGAAGTAGTTATGCATTATAGCTGACTTACTTGGCCAACAAAAAATGGGTCATTCCAGCAAGCCGAAAAGAACTTCAAGACGAGTCTGTACTATTGGAGATAAAGCCCACGCCTCTACTCCTCACCAATGTTCTTAAGCAGGAATGGCCATTGAAGACTTGTATGTTCTGGGAACCCTGCTTGGAGATGTGAAGGATTCAGATTCAGTGGAGGCTGCATTCCATGCGTATGATGACATCCATAGATCCCGAACACAAAGACTTGTTACTGCAAGTCGTGAGGCTGGTGCTGTATATCTTAGGTACCTAGACCATAGAGATGAGTTAATATAAGCATCTATATTCTGGTTGTCTAAGCATTAGTAAAGTACTGAAGAGTAGGGTACAGAGTAGTTACATGAGTAGGAAATTCAATACACGGCGTAAGCAGTTAGCTTGAATAGAGCCTTTAGCGTCATAGACGTCTAGCTGACATAGGTTCAGAATGCTTAGTGGTTTACATATAATAATTTTGTTCAAAGTGCCTTGATGTTGTAAGAGTCCTTGAAGTTATGACCTCTCTTGCGTTCAATAAGGCGCTGTAAGTAATATAACGGGCACCGAAACCCAAAGTCCACAAGTCATACAAATGTCCCGACTACAGACGAACTTATAAGGCAATCAGAACCTTGAACAGGCACCGCCAAAGCCACTACAGGTATTTCAACCACATGCGTTTGATTTGCAAAGTTAGCTTCTGCAGAAACAGTCTCCTACATAGACACATATAAACGCACACGAAACCTTCGTCTACTGCGTCCAAGACAACAGGACATCACGAGCATCAGCATGAAATTGCAGCCAATTCTAGGGACGGTTCTTCCAGAAACTATCAGTCAAGAGCATGTGGGGAAGTAAGAGAAGCCACACCACAGGCCAATAGAGAAAGTCTTTTATCTGGCCCTGGCACCATGGGTGTATCACCAGGCTATGACACAATAGCTACGGACGCAGCATAGCCTTACCTTAATGCTAACTTATATTCATCTCCATCTACAAATACAAGTCAGTTACGTGACAGCGGCCTCTTTAATAATGGAAATTGGTTATGGACAAACGCCGAACCACCGATAGAGAAAAACTTAGCCCAGGAAGGCACAGGCTCAGCAGTGAAGCAGCCAGATGAAATACCATCACTCAGTGATGGTGAATGCAGAAGTCGGGACGAAATTTCACTTTTCTCAGTACTTGAACTTTCCAGTACTGAATGCCATGCCCTTGGAACCAATGGGATTGCAACCGTCAACGCACTTGACAATTTCTAACACTGGTCACGAAGTCGAGGAAACTATGACAGATTTGGAGGAACGCAATAGCCAAGCAAATAGTGAACAACTCGTAGATGACATCGTCAACTATGCTTGTTTGAGTGAGGATCACCATTCCGACGATATAAGGACAAGTTTCTCGGCCAGAATTAAGATGGATTACATTACTGTCTAAAATGACTAGCCATCCAGGTCATAGGTGGAAGACAGTCAGATCTATTACATACAGCATCAAAAGAAGTCAGAAGACCACTCAAAGGCTGAGCTACAATTGATACGACACCTCACATCACACTCCTACACAGTGCAATAATAATTTAGGTTTATACTGGAGCCCACAACACGCCTGGTGAAGCTCGTCGTCTAACTGATATGGACCAAGATATAGATCTCCGGTTGTGCAGAATCAACAATAAGGAATCAATGTCTTGGTTTTCAAGCCTTTTAAAATGGGTTGTACTAGAGTCAACAAGAGTACCTGAGTTTCATAAGATTGTTGCTGCTCTGGTGCATCGTTAGTAACCTATACTTAAGTAGTAGATTTAACATTGAAGTTATATTTCTAGGTACCTAGCATTCTATGCCTAGTTCGATATGTACATTTTATAGAGGTAAGCCATATATT
>JAJONI010000307.1:0-12137 GCA_022190145.1 Pezicula rhizophila
CTAGTGCTACTAAATATATTTTTAGGACTAAGGATATCAAGGCCATATTAAAGATTTAGGCAAATTAATAATAGTTGTCTAAAATAGCCTAGAAGTCAATAAAAATCTAACTCTTACTTTCTTCACTTAAATTTGAAATATATGAACGTGAAATGTTTATCTCATAAAACTGTGTATATTTCCGGGGTCACGTGCTCATGGAAGACCCGGACTGATAAATCACAGACTAAGCTAAAACAAACATTTACTGCCTCATTCACCGCCAAATTTCTATTCATCAGCCTTTCATTTCTCTCACGGAACTCAAGGAACTCCTCTGCCACTTAACACGATAGCGCCATCTTGTACTCCAAAACGAAATAATTACAAACCAGAAAGTCGCAACGATGTCGAATACTGAAACATACCAACCTCCAACCCATGTTCCAGCGCCAGGACAATCCAACGCATCTGGTGAAGGCCCCGCCATCAATTACTTGTGCGGCGATTGCAACTCAAAGGTCCCATTGAAGAGAGGAGATCCTATTCGTTGCAAAGAGTGTGGTCACCGCGTGCTTTATAAGGAGCGTACCAAGAGGTAAGTTGGAGTTATGAGTGTGGACGGCTTAAGTTGAAGGTATTGAGCCTCGTGCTGATGTTGGAATAGAATGGTTCAGTTTGAGGCGCGTTGACAATTGGGAGCAGAGTGAATGCACGATATTACGATATTAGGGTCTCAACGGACAAGGATCGCTGAGAATGGCGGGATTCCAGATCTCTTGCTACTGCTGAGGTGGAATTAGTGGGAAATGCATAGATCGGCGTAAGGTGTTAATGTCTTCGGTCTTGACCTATGAGAAATGCTTTCGCAGGGCGGGAAAATACAGAAAAGGTGTCACTTTTGAACACATGGAAATTTGACAGCTCCTCGAAATAATAGGCTCTTCTTAGGTGACTATATAATGGTATCAAAGGTGTGCGCCGTGCAATGCGAAATTTCCAACGCCATTTGATAACAAAACCTGGTTACTTTAATACAGCAACAAGATTGCTTTAAACGCCTTAGTGTTTCCTGCCTCACATGCCCATTTGGCTAGCTCGAAGGTATCTCGCGAAACTATTGTCTTCATGATCTGCCTCATTCTTTGCGCCTCCAGAATCAGCAAGTGCTTGCTGATAACGGTGGGTCAGGCCATCGGTGTCTTCCTCGCCTACTTCCCCAATATCTTCGTCGGTGTCTTCGTCTTCCATATCACTGAGAGTATTCATATCATCCTTAGGATCTTCAGGGGCTTTTCGTGACGAGGGTTCTCCAGAAACAGCCATGTCTCTCATGAGCTTTCCTAGCTCCTTCTCACGGTGCTCCTTCTTCTCTTCATCTCTTTGCTTGCGTCTACGCTCCAGCTCGGGCTTGTAGTCACGCTCGAATTCTTGGGCTTTTTCTCCTACTGCCTCGAAGAACTCGTTGACTCCAGCGCCCGTCATTGAGCTGACACCAACCACGCTCAAGTGGCTGTAGAACTCTTCCAACATAAGACTCATACTGTTAAGTAATGACCCCATGTATCCACTTCCACCACCACCTGACCCACCTTCCGTACCATCAAAGCTGCCGGCCTCTTCTTCTTCTTTGAGGGCGGCCTGGAAAGCTTCAAAATCGGTCATCCACTCCTTTGCAAATTCGGCATCCTTAACATCAGTTTTGTTAAAGACTAAGATCATAGGTAGCTTCGTTTTATACAAGATAGAACATGCATAGAGCATATTACTCATGAAGGTGCTAGTGGAGGCGGTCCGCGGGGTGTCAATTATGTAGGCTATGACCGTGGGGAAAGTTGATGCTAGTGAGTCGAGCAGGATACTCCCAGATGCACTCCATACGAAGACTTCTATCTGGCCTGGTGTATCGACTAGAATATGCTTTATAGGCATCGCGTCCGGTTTTGCTGGGTCTGGGGTTGTGCGTTTCTCTAGTAGCCCTAATATCTGATCTATCTTTGTTGCAAACAAGTTAAGTGACGTGAGGATACCGCCATTTGGTCCAAGGTTGTAACTCTTCATGACCTCTTTGTAATTGACCGAATCGCGTATGTCAATATTGCTATCAAAGGGCACGTTTCGTACTGCAGGATCGAGGTTAATCACATATGGAGGTTCTTTCAGGCCATGTAGATGGGAATTTATTCGCTGCATGAAGGTAGTTTTTCCAGATCCTACAACAGCAGTCAGTAAATATCCACGAAGGTATGAGGATGTGATTCAAATACCAGCCATGCCTACGCATACTACTGCTACTGGCTGGGAGGTGCGCGAAGTCTGTGTGGTAGCCATCTTGCAATGATGTTCGTAGAAGTACGGGATGTCGGTGTTGTAGGAGAAGAGATGATTTTTTGGTTGATGGAGGGGCAAGACAAGGCTGAAGTTTTTGGCAAGGTTTTGGCTCGCTTCAATCACAGACCATCTTCTGTTCAGCCACGCAACCGCGCTCGATACTTTTCAGTGTTGTAAATCTCCGACAGGCACGAATATAAAATATGGATGGGTTGGATGAATTCGAAAAAACTTTAGCGGCGGAGAAGGCTGCTAGGGAGAAGGGCGAAAGAAGGAAAGGGGATGATAAAGACCGTCGTCACAGACACCGGCACAGGCATCACAGAACCCGGGAGGACGATAGAGATGATCAGCGTGATGGTCATAGAGACAAACGACCAAGGAACTCGAGAGTCGATGCCGAGGATGATCGCAGGCGAAGTCACAAACGATCGAAATCTTCAGAACCAAAAGCAGACTTAACAATTCCTAATGATGAGGAAACCATGACTCCGTCCGTAACTGTTACTCGCGATTCTTGGATGACTGAACCTTCGGCTTTGGACATTGATTATACCCAGAAAGGTGTTAAGAAAGAGAAACCAGCTTCTCCAAAGCGACCCGACTTCGACTTAAAGATTCACAAGAATGAGCTTAATCGCCAGCTACAAGACCTTGCGGGTGGAAAGAAGCTTGAAGACATCACAGATGGAGAGGAGGATCATGATGTTTCCTATACTTTTGGTGATTCAGGATCACAATGGCGGATGACGAAATTGAAGGCAGTTTACACTCAAGCGGAACAAAGCAGGAGACCTGTCAACGAAGTTGCTATCGAGCGTTTTGGTAGCTTACAGGAGTTTGACGATGCACGGGAGGAGGAGATAGAGATGGATCGTCGGAAGACCTATGGGAAGGGTTATATTGGAAAGGAAAAACCAACTGGAGAACTATATCGAGACAGAAAGTTGGATTTAGGAATTAGAAAAAGTCATGCTCACGTTTACGAGGAGAAGGTTGCGCCACTTCCTCTGCAAGGCACAATAATGGAGAAGCCAACACCTGCTACGCTAATCGACCAAACAGCACTTAATCGACTAAAAGCGAAGCTGATGAAAGCCAAGCTTATGGGTTCTCCCGAAGTGGCCAAGTTCGAACAAGAGTATGACAAGGCGGCGGCGAGCTTTGTACCATCATCGCAGCCAAGTGTGGTGGTACTTGGTATAATGGACAATCGAATGCTCGCGGGCACCCGTGCTGAAGCAAAGGCTATTGACAATAAGCGAGGCCGAGAAAGAGGCTTGGTCGAAGAGAATGAGGATATGAGTATCGAGGATATGGTTCGTGAAGAACGACGAACAAAGGGCCAAGCAGGTGGCGAGGGCATGCGAGCTGCTGAGCGCATAGCTAAGGATGGAAAATTTGATGCCGATCTAGATTACATGGACGACAACGCCAGCAAACTTGCCAAGCGTGTACAGAAGTCCGAGATCAACTTGAAAAATACCGCAGTCAGCGAATTCCAAAAGATGAACAGGATTCTTGATAATTGTCAATTGGTATGTTTTCGCAAACCCTGTTAATATCCTATCTTTCGGTCATAAAACTATATAGTCTCAAGGATGTACTAACTCCCACAATTTTAGTGTCATCACGAAGATAAAAATGAGCGTCCTGTAGCCCCTATCATATCACTCGCAACAAGAGTATTCTTAACCTTACCAACAGAACCAGAGCTTAGTGAAGGCGGTGCAGTTATTGTACCAATCCAACATAGAACGAATCTGTTAGAGTGCGACGATGACGAGTGGGAGGAGATCAGGAATTTCATGAAGTGCTTGACGCGGATGTACCACGACCAAGGACGTGATGTGGTATTCTACGAGAATGCCGCAGCACCGCATAGAAAACTGCATGCTGCTATGCAAGCTGTGCCTTTGCCCTACAGTCTAGGAGAAACCGCGCCTGCTTTCTTTAAAGAAGCAATTCTTTCCTCGGATGAGGAGTGGACACAGCACAAGAAACTAATCGACACGGCCGCAAGAGCAAGAGAAGGACTAGGTAAATCTGCCTTCCGTCGAACAATCGCAAAGGAGATGCCTTACTTCCATGCTTGGTTTGAAATTGATGGTGGTTTAGGACACATTGTGGAAGATTCAAACCGGTGGCCCAAAGGGGATCTATTCGCTCGAGAGATTATTGGGGGAATGCTGGATATTGAGCCTGATGTGATAAAGCGACAGGGTCGTTGGTCTCGCGCTGGTGACAAGCGGCTGGAAGGCTTCAAGAAGCGCTGGAGGAAGTTCGATTGGACAAGAGTTCTCACGGATGGATAGAAGGCAAGCCAAAAACGCCTCATCATAATTATTGTTGCCGTTGGTAAACGGGCCGAAGACGCCGGCTATGTAAGATCTCGAAGCATGGAGAAGACTCATGTTCACAGGTTAAAATCATGAAAAGGAACGATTTCGCCCGGGCTCGCAAAGCCTAACGGGTGCATATAGGCATTTGTCTGCATGATAGAAGGCGGACACTTTTCGATCTGCAAGTTTAAGACGTCATCGACCACATTGTCTTCCAATTGGTCGCTATCGATGTGGTTGTACGTACGTCAGTGCTCTGAGTACAAAACACTCGTGTTGTGTAAGTCTGCAAAAGCTCCCCAGCACGAAAGTGAGTGGATCTTTGCATGTTTGACCTCGTGCAAGACATACTTCAAATAGACTTATCTTGATATTGTGTTCCGGTAGGTAAGGCGTTTGTTGACCAAGAAAGGCAGGTCAGTATTGTGATGTAGAAGGCCATAATTTCCTCAGAATTAGCCTCAACCCCTGAATCATGAGCAAGTCACGACATGAACATCTCGTGGAAGTCTCGCACAGCATCAGTAATGCATCAAACATGCAACTTACCATACACCGTTACTTGCCAGATTTGGGTTGATTCCCAGACATAACACAACGGTGAGGTGCAATCTTTGGTATCTCGCCATCAGAAATGAGACTTGAAAATCCTTACATTTCTTTTCCAACATCCTCAACACAAAATTGCTGACCACTCTAATGAATCCTTTCGGGAACCCGGGGTTTTGGTTCACGATATATGCCCCTGTGGCAGCTCGTGCTCGAAACCAGCCCACAATGCATGATTCGCAGGCCACCAGCCGCCGAGATCCCCTCGCATTGTGCAGTTAAGTTTAGGTAAAGTTCATTATTATTCTAGAAAACTCAAGTTGCACAATGGAAGGAGTGAGTTTAGGCAAGATGCGACTCATGGACGGCAGTCGGCAGCAGCGGTGATCCTCATGTGTTTTGCAGGAGAGGCCTGAGAGACGGAATGCAGGCCAAACGTTGAAACACTACGGTACTGCCAGCAAGCTAAGAGTTCGTTCCTCCTCCCAAAACAAACGCGAAAAACAGGAACTATGCCTATCGCGATTATGCAAACCAGTTTGTCATGTCAGATGGATCATGAGGGAGATGAGATGGTCCAATCAAGAAGAAGGTTCTTTTGTAATAGCCATACGAAGTCATACTCCATACGGAGGTAGTTGCATTCGAATCTATTTTGGAGGCTCATTTTTACTACCAAAAAAGAATGGCTGGGCGGCGGGCTCCTAGTGTCCTATCATAGTCCTCATGAGATGTGCTGCAAGTACCCTGCCCGAGGGCGCCGACGAGCCTTCATGCTGGTCGCAACTCAACGGTGACGGCGAGTATATTGCGCCATGTTCTTAGGTTTGTACAATGCAACAGCTGCCGGCACTTCGGTCGATCATGAGGAGAATGCTCTGTCCTGTGTGGCAGCGTCTCTACTACCCTACAACCCTACTACCGGATACCTTCCTTTCGAGGTGGATGCACACAGGCAGAGAGGCAGAGGCAGAGGCAGAGGCAGAGGCCGAAGGAACTTACGGGGGGGACATTCTCGCGTGGAGCGGTTTCAAGCGCTGTCGCGTAGATTCGGGAGAGCGAAGCCTAACAATCTTTCTAGAAATCGCTTACTGGGCTGGCCTGAAGCGTAGTAACATCAGTACAGCATTCAAGGACAGCGACCGCGAGTTTTGTTGTGAATTATTATCCTCTTTATTCAGATGGATCCGTCTTGTTTTAGATTTCACTTAGTTCAGCTTAGCGTCATTTTCGTTCAAGCCTTAGAGGCCTTAGGCCCCCAACCTGAAAGGCTTTTCCCGATCGCCCCTTCCTGGACTTCTCCCTACCACATCAGCAGAAGCGCCTTTTGGTGTACTCGCTACTGACATCTCAAGCGACCCCATCAAAGAAGAGTTGACTGTCCATCATCTATTGCTCGTGTGTCGTGCACATACTTGACGCCTTCGATCCTTTTTGTTTTGTTGTCGCCGGTGTGCCCAGCCGTCCGAGTAAGCAGCAAATATTACTACGCCCCGTCATTCCGGACACCATGGCCCAACAGCAAAACCACTCACCCCATCTGAACCATCTACATAACGGCTCCGCGCCGCCATCGCCATCAATGTCGAACGCGCAGCAGCAAGGAGGACAGTCGCGCCAGAGTGTTGGCTATGCCAGTCCCTCATATCCATCGCCCTCGATGTCGAACGCTCAATACAACTACCCTCCTCCGAACCAGCAGAATGAACCATACCGTGCGAGTCCTACCGGAAGCAATGGCTCCATGTCTCTCCCAAGCATGCGCTCATTGGATCCTCTTCAACAACAGCAATCTCAGCACCATATGGGCTCGCCATTACCTCCGCCTGTCGCGCAGATGGGTGGACCATACTACCATAACCAAGGGCAAACTCTCCCCCATCCATCGCACCAATATGCAAATGTAACATCAGACCCCAACGGCCAGGGCATGCGATACGCACTACCTGTGACCGACTCCCGCGTTATGAGTGGTGGTAGACACAAGAAGGTATGGCATCGCGACGCCTCGACATTCCTTGTAGCATGCTGACAATGCTCCTTCCTTCAGGAAATCAAGCGAAGAACCAAAACAGGTTGTTTGACGTGCAGAAAGCGCAGAATAAAGGTTCGTACAGTAGTTTTTCAATTCGATGACTTGGGTCGCAGTATTTGTGGATGTTGCGAGGTTCGAGGATTTTCGCGATGGATTCTATCTCGTCTATTCAAGCGAATCTACCTAAACACGCGAAGGCACATGAGTCTTTCCTCGAAGGGTAGCCTGCTTGCGCTTAGTTGTCGCTTGGGACTCCATCTTCGTTCGACTTCTTTAAGCCCGCGCAAACACGATTGCTAACCTTCAATAGTGTGACGAAGCCCACCCAGCCTGTCGTAATTGCCAAAAGTCGAAGCGGGACTGTCTAGGCTACGATCCCATCTTTAAGAACAATCCCGGTCCAGCTGCTATACAACCTGCACCAAGTTCAGCTCCACACCAGCAAGGCATATCTGCTCCTGTGTACGGAAATCTGCAACAAATGTCGGGCTACCCAGATCCTAGTGGTCACGGTAACATCTCCCAGCAAAACATGGCCTATGATCCAGCTCTTTCTGCTGGTGTCAGCTCCCCAGGTTCATCAGCTCAACAAATTGATCTTCTCGACCCAAATCTCACCATTGATCCTAACCTCAATCGTGTCGTACCACCTACTCCTGCCGGCGCATTTGATAAAATTTTCCCTCACGAACGCACTGGTAAGCCGACCTTCCATGAGAGCCTCGCAGGCGGGATGACAAGTGCACACTCGTCTGTCATGTCAGATGTGCCATACCTCAGAGGTGGCGCGTCTTCCTTACCCCCTTCAGTAGCATCTACCGGAGAGGAAATAGCTTACACGACTATTACAGAAAAGAAGTCTGTTGATGAACTCCTTACCAGTGGCTGCCCTCGCCCGTCCCTCACCAATGTCAGAGATATTACACAGAACCCAGCGCTTCTCGACGAGGCCAAGCAGTTGTTTCTAAGCCTATATGCTCCCGGTGCAGAGAGTTTCCTCGAGACTAAGTGGTACTCCACCAAAGGAATCAACCAATTACTTATGTCTAAGTCTGTTCTTGCGGACTTTTCAGTCATGCTCGATACCTTCCACAAGGCTGTTATCAGTTCCCCTGAACATGCTAAACAGTCCGCTGGTCATGAATCTTGGGTTGTTTGGGACCTTGTTGGCATGGTTCGCGAGTCTACAGAGTTCAAGACTGAAGAGGGGGAGGCCAAGCCACCAGTTCCAGCTATTGATGACGCAGCGGAGGCTAGTCGTCGTCTTGATATCTTTGAGGCTATGTTGACTGGCCAAGTTACGGAAGGCAATCAACTTACCAAGCCTGTTCAAGGTGCCACCGATCCTCATAGATTCAGAGAATTCGAATTCTGGCATACTCTAGGAAACTTTGTCGCTATTAAATACGAAGACTCGACCACCGCTAAAGAAATTGATGACACTCTAGGACTTTTACGAAACCTTCTAGATGGTCGAGAGAACCGAGATGTCCTTTACTCGATTGCGGTCGTCAGAGCGATTGGTCACCGTGTGTCTGAATATACCCAGGAAACGACACCTCTTCATCTTGACGAATCAGACAATCGCAGCAAAGTCCTTGTGGCAAAGAAGTTTGTATTGGATGAGAGTAGGGGTGCAGGTACAACAAACGTCATCCGACGACTCTGTGAACTGGCGGCACAAACCTGGAGTTACCATTAATCTACATACGTCTTTTCAGCAGACCTCTTTTTTTTACTGGCGTAGCATTGCATTGCGATCTTTCGTTTCCGTGGCATCGAAAACGGTCGAAAAAAGGAGCGGGGTTATTCTGAATTTCACTTTCGTCTTTATTAACTGGCTAGCATGGAAGATCTTGAAATTGGATGGACGCACAAAGTCTATCAAAACGTTCACGGTGGAAAAGAAAGTCTTTCAATCAAGCGCGCTCATATTATTTGTCGATGTAACAACAAGATGGGAAACGCAGCGTACCTTTGTACCTCTCTTTTTTCTCATTTCTCGCTGCTAGGCACATTTGTGGGCGCTTCTACTGCCTACTTGTAAGAACCTCAATAGAGTTGTTAGCTTTGCCTGGCAAGGCATGCGCATATTACATGGCTAGCTATCTCATTCCAAGCTCTCGAGCCTCTTGGTCTGTAGCAATAGTCTCTTTTCTGCTCGAACAATCCCGATGGCACAACAAGTTGTACGCTAGGACTGATTTCTCATCGAAATATTGGTAATGCCGGTGTAATTTCCTTTTCATCACAGAGAATAGGGAGGTTTTTCGTAGACTGTAGGGTACCTAAATTAGTTGTGAAAAGAGGTGATCACAAATATAAGTGCAAAATGCCAAATATTCTATGTCTCATCATGTGATATGGGGCGACAAGTGAGGCGACTTTACCGTATACCATACATTTGTATGACAGTGTACGAGGTTACCTAGACAAGGCTATATCATAAGAATGAGCATAAGTTTCCGTTGTGGATCCTGTTAAACAGTGTCTGAATCAACTCTTCAAGCTTTAAGTCAAATACTTAACTCGAGTGAGCTATCCAAATCAATTGAGGTGCTGAGGTAAATGACCTTAATCTCCTACTTGTATGTGACTGTTCTTTTGGACTCTTAGATGTACTATACGATCCTGAAGTTGGAACCGAATCAAACTAAGCATAGTTCAACTTATATAAGTACTCAAATTAAGTCAGGTTTTTTCTTACACGCGACTTGTTACGTCGCAGTGCCAACATTTCATGGAACATCTTATTGTGTAGAAATCATGGCTATCATTTCTCCGGGAAATAATCAATTATCCTAGTTTTCAATGTAGAAGAAGCGAGCCAAAGGACTTGCACTACTTATAGCGGAAGATTACTTAACATGTGTTTGGTGTGCGTCGTAGGATTTTCTTCTATTCTTATTCCCTCTGCTCTTTCCTATGTTGAGGCAGAAACCCAAGGTTGCGTATGACGACGCATGTATTTGTTTCCCTTGTTTTATTTCAAATAGAGCCGCTGCAGTTATTATACTCGTAATCATAAAATTACCTGCATCATACGCTGTCCACAGAAATGCAACGAGCCACTAGCCCCTTTCTATCACGAAATATAGGTAAACGGCAAGCTTTTCAGTCTAGTGATTGGTGTATAGGTCTACGGTCTTGTTAAAAGTTCCCACGCAAAGTAAAGCAAGGTGGAGACTGCCATCCCCGTCGTCTATCATCCCAAAACCATATTACTGAATCCCTTCGAGAAGTACCTTACGCCGTCTTAATAGCATGCTCACTCTTCGCTTTCTGGTAAGGGTGCAACATAGCATGTCTAGCCCTAACCTTGCATGTTCTCCTGCTCAGGCACTGGTGACTTCAGTTTGCCACTCTGCAATGCGCTCTTAACATTTTCAATGTTCCTTTAGAAAACATTAGCGCTAAATGTTGTATGAAGAGAGGTAGTGGGGAGAAAGGGAGAGTAGCAAAGTCTCCTAGGGTAATGGGAAAGGGATTATCATACCACAACTCCATCTTTTCTTGTGTCTCAACTGTCCAAGTGCCCATATGTGGCACCAGCATAACATTAGGATTATCAATCAAGCCCTGGTGTATCTTTGGTTCTTCTTCGAATACGTCAAGACCACAAGACCAGACTTGACCCTTTTCGAGTGCCTTGACAAGCGCGTCTTCGTTCATGACTGCTCCTCTGGCAGTGTTGACGATGACAACGCCTTTCTTCATCATTTCGAACTCCTTCGTTGAGATTATGTGGCGTGTTTGTTTCTATATTTGCGGATCAGTTCCTCGTGTTTCGCTAATCAAGAGGAGTCCAGTTTCTTACGCACGTTAAGAGGAAGATTGAGGGATAATATATCCGATGTAGCTAGCAGTTCCTCGAAACTGACATATTTGGCGCCGCCGCTTAAGTCTTCAGAGAGGCGTTTTCTATTAAAATATTGAATTTTCATTCCGAACGCTGCGGCCTTGACAGCCAGGTTGCGGCCAATCCCACCCATACCCAAGATACCGAGGACTTTTCCTTGTGGGTCATGACCAAGAGGGGGCGATGGGCTTCCTCTCCAGTGCCCATTTCTCAGAGCCATCATCGCTTCATTGAGAGTCAGTATACAGGTTTGACAAATACATCTTGGGGTATGTACATGTGTTGAAACCTCGGAGGGCTCCGAGAATGAGGAACATGTTAACGTCTGCTGTGGCATCGTCCACTGCTGTAGGGACGTTGGAGACCCGAATATTACGATCTGTACAGGCATGGACGTCAATCTGATCATAACCTGGAAAGTTTTCCAGTTAGTATTATTTGACATCGAATATCGCTAGCCACTCACCAGCACCATTGTGTGCAATATATTTCAAGCTCTCGGGTAAAGCTGCAATCAACTCTTGGTCAATAAGTCCTGTAATTGCGACACTTGCAAATGTTCGGTAAGCTATATGGAGGGTTCATGTCAGCATTGCTGCTTCTGCATATTTTCTGCGGTTTATTAGAAGTGCCGGAAGAATACAGACCCGCCACAACTTTGTCAAAGGCACCAGTCTTGCATTCCTCTATAAACTCTGTCCGGGAACGAGACTTGGGCTCGATTATTTCGGCAATTGAGGAGAGGGAGGACCATTCTTTGTGTGCGCTATAAATTTGAGTCAGGACTGTGAAGTGGGGTGGATGGAGGCTATTGTTTCGACAGGGCCTTCTTTGGTCTGCTATGCCATAGGATTTGACTTACTGTTCGATTTCTCCGAGGAGGAGAACCTGTGGCTTTGACATGCTTGACCTGAGGGTGACTTATGAAGTTGTTGTGGTTGTTGAAATTATGAGTCGCAACTTCTGAGCTGGAGAATGGGGAAAATGGCGGGGGCGGGGTATATTAGTTTTTTTTTTTTTTTTTTTTTTTTTTATTTTTATG